>JALIZH010020349.1:0-144729 GCA_030522465.1 Rhipicephalus appendiculatus
GCTCCGGACAATGGTCAAGTCGTGCAACTATCCGTCCCTCGACGTCGAAGAGCGGCTCGTCCGAGACCGTTTTCTCGTGGGCTTGCTCGACCGCGAACTCTCTGGACAAGCTCTGTCGGAACCCAGAAATGACGTTGCATGAAGCGCTGACGTATACTTCGTTGCACGAAGACGCGGATAACGAGTGCAGAGCACGTGACTCGGCAGAGGCATCGACGTTCGCCGTCGACGCCGCTCGCAAGGGAAAGCAAGCGCCAGCTGATAAGGCAAGGCAACAGCTGTGCCTGTTCTGCGGGCGAGCGTCACACCCTCGCGCCGACTGTCCCGCTCGCAGTGCGTCGTGCAACTTTTGTCGCAAGAGTGGCCATTTCGAGAACGTGTGCCGCAAAAAAAAAAAAAACGCGTAAACGGGAAGCACACACGGAAGCCTTCGACCAGCTCCATCGAGTTGGATTCAGTTGCGGGCGAGCGCCCGAACGCGAAGTTCGTCGAGATACTCGTCGATGGGCGCCCACTTTCCTTCAAAGTGGACTCCGGCGCCGAAGTTTCGGTTGTACCCAGTACGTTTTCTTGCGTCCCCTCGAAGCTTCAAGCCCCCAAGAGCGAGCTGAAAGGCCCAGGCAACCACATCCTGCCGGTCATAGGCACTTACGTCGCTACCCTGTCGTGGCACGGAAAGTCAACCAAGCAGCTCCTCTACGTCCTGGCAACCAAGACGGTCCCGCTGCTATGCTTCCCGGCAATTCAAGCCTTGGGCGTCTGCACGTTTATCGACGAAGTCGCGAGGACTTCACAGCCCACGGGCGACTTTTGTCTTGATCCCAGTCTCTTCCGAGGACTTGGGACGCTACCCCGAAGCCTACACTATCAGGCTGCAACCAAATGCTACGCCTTTCTCGTTGAGCGTACCCCGGCGCATTCCACTCCATCTCCGCGACGTCGTAAAGACGTAGCTAGACAAGCTTGAAGCAGAGGGCGTGATTCGTCGAGTCGACACACCCACTGACTGGTGTGCTGGACTGGTTGTCGTCCCCAAGGTCTCGGGCGGCTATCGGCTGTGCGTGGACTTGACTCGCCTCAATAAGGTTATTCTTCGAGAGCGTCACGTGCTCTCTACAGTGGAACAATGCCTCGGATTGCTTCGAGAGGCTACAGTTTTCTCCAAGTTAGACTAAACGTCAAGCTTCCACCAGGTCAAGCTGTCCCCCGAGTACCAAGAACTGACCACATTTATAATCCCGTTTGGACGCTATTGTTTCCTCCGGCTGCCGTTTGGGATCACGTCTGCACCGGAATACTTCCAGCGGCAGATGTCCCGAATCCTGGAAGGCCAAGCGGTTGTCGCGAACATGATTGACGACATCCTCGTCTTTGGGACGACACGCTCCGAGCATGACCGCCGTCTCCAACAAGTCATGGACCGGCTAGCAAAGGCAGGAGTCACGCTCAACCGCGAGAAATGCTCGTTTGCGACTTCGAGTGTCAAGTTCCTTGGCTTCGTGGTCAGCGCGGAAGAAATTTCTCCAGACCCAGACAAGGTTGCGGCGATCCGAGCCATGCATCCACCCGAAGATGTCACAGGGGTCCGTCGCCTGCTAGGCCACGTGAACCACATTGGACGCTTCTTACCACACGTTTCGGAGGTGACTGCGCCGATTCGAGCATTGCTGCTCAAGAACTCTGCCTGGACTTGGGGCCCGGCGCAGCAGTCTGCTTTCTCCGAACTGAAGAAGCTACTGAGCTCAGACCTCTGCGTGGCTCGCTACAACACCACGTACAAGACCACGATCTCAGCTGACGCCAGCTCCTATGCTCTCTGGGCAGTACTTCTCCAAGAACAGCCGTCCGGTGAGCGTCGAGCCGTCGCTTTCGCATCGCGCTCCCTCACACCCACGGAACGCCGGTACAGCCAAACAGAAAAAGCAGCTTTGGCGGCCAGCTGGGCGGTGCAAAGGTTCGAGGAATACGTCCGTGGACTTCAGTTTTTCCTCGAGACAGACCATCAACCGCTAGTGGCGCTCTTGGGTTCCATGGATGTTGACCTACTGCCACCACGGATCCAGCGGTTTCGGCTGAAGCTGATGCGTTTTCAGTACCAAGTACTCTATGTACCGGGGAAGCTGTTGGCGACTGCCGATACGCTTTCGCGCGCACCGCTGGATTCCCCTTCATCCAACCGGGTGAATCAAGTAGAGATCTTTGCCCAAGAGGTCGTACGCTCCTTCCCAGACATCGTCTCGTCGCAGCTCGAGCACCTGCGCCAGGCCCAAGCCAACGACGGCGAGTGTAGTCTGCTGCTTCAGTACTGCGCCAACGGCTGGCCTCGACAGTCCCACTTGCCTCTCCACGTGAAGATGTACTGGCAGTACCAAGGATACCTCAGCGTCTGTGAAGGACTGCTTCTGAAAGGGTCCCGCATCGTCGTGCCGTCTGCCCTTCAGTGCCACGTGCTCGAGCTTCTCCATGACGGGCATCAAGGCATCAACCGATGCAAAGCTTGAGCTCGGGAGTCGGTCTGGTGGCCGCGCATCAACAACCAGATAGAAACACTGGTGTCTAACTGCCCCACGTGCGCCGAAACCAGGGTGCAGCGCTCGAAGCCCATGCTGCCGTCAACCACTCCAAGTCGGCCCTGGGAAGAGGTCGGCATAGATCTTTTAGGGGCGAAGCTCCTTAATGTCGAGATTTGTCCATCACTCCCCCGGTGTCACTCGGTGTAGCACAGCATGCGGCGCAGCCACGCTAGTGGGATGACAATGACGCTGCCATCACGGCACAGCACATGCAAGGTAACCATTATACGCCATGACGATGACGATGACGCTGATGACGATGAACAATAAGCGCGTTCCAGAGCACATTCTCTTTTAGGGGCGAAGCTCCTTAAGGTCGAGGCTTGTACATCACTCCCCCCCGCTGTAGCCACGCTAGTGATCACCGCTCCCACTAGAGGTGCAGCTGTGCTCTCATTTGATTTGCATGGCGCCAACTAGATGGCTCTGCGGCTCTCGCCCCACTCTCCAGCGCGCTTGCTCCACTCTCGGCTCTCGGCGCGCTTCCTCTCTCTTTCGACGGTCGTCACTCAGTGCGCTTCGATACTACTACTACCTACTACTGTTGTGAACAACGAAGAAGACAAGATGGCGGCAGAGCGGAGGGCTCGCAAAGCGGCTGCAGCGCGGGCTCTCAAGTTGTGCAAGAGAGGAGTAGGCGCCAGCGACGCAGACAAGCGGATCCAGATTTGCGGGCTCGTGAAGCTGCAGCGGCACGGCACGCCGGCAAGCCGACCCGGAGTTAAGGGCTCGCGAAGCTGCAGCGGCACGGCAGCAACGGCAAGCTGATCCAGAGGCAGCGAGGGCTCGCGCAGCTGCAGTGGCACGGCAGCGCCAGGAAGCCGTTCCAGAGGTGGCGAGGGCTCGCGTCACGACGTGTCACGTCTTTGCATGATCGAGTGGGCAATGTACGGGGAGGTTCATGGTTACCCGAATGATCCCCGGCAGCTTCGCCCACTCACCATCATCACTTCGTGGATATGATGTGATTTTTTTCACCTGAACGGCCAGGACTTAGTCCTTCTGGTGGATCACCGGTCACGCTTCCCGGAAGTCGTCAGTCTACGTTCGACCACAGCACCTGCGGTCATCAACGCCATCAAGAGCGTTTTCGCACGCCATGGGATTCCGCGACTGGTGCGCAGCGACAACGGTCCTCAGTTTGCTGCGAAAGAGTTCTCCGCCTTCGCCAAGTCCTTACGGCTTCTGCCAACGTCACCAGCAGTCCCCATTTTCCACAGTCGAACGGGGAGGTGGAACCAGGGGCGTAGCCAGAAATTTTTTTCGGGGGGGGGGGGGGGGGGCACCACCTAGATTTCGGGCGGGGCACCTCCTTGAAATGGTCATTTTTCGCTGTATGCCATGGCGAAAAAAATTTAGAAGCGTGCCCGGTGTGCCACCCCCTGGCTACGCCACTGGGTGGAACGGATGGTGAGGACAGTCAAAGACCTGCTGCGGAAGGCGGATGATCCCTACCTGGCACTTCTGGCACACCGGGACACCCCTGGCATAAATGGAGCGAGTCCTGCTCAGCTCCTCATAGGCAGCAGGCGCCTACAGACCCGGCTGCCGAAGACGTCGCACCTGCTGGAGCCAGCCTGGCCTCCTTCGGTCACAATCACTCAACGTGACCAAGACAACCGGAGGCGCCAAGCGTCGGACTTCAACCGAAGACACGCGGCTCACACCTTGCGGCCTCTTCAGGCCGGAGAGCGGGTCTGGGTGCGAGATGTCAACTCCCCCGCAACCGTCTTAGGGCCAGCTCAACGCCCGCGCTCCTACGTGGTGGAGACTCCAACGGGTGTACTCCAGCGTAATCGGATGCACCTGGTGCCAACAACGGGAACCTCCACTGCCAGCCTACCTGGATCCCCTGTGGCGGATCAGCCCGAGACGACTACAACGCCTGGAGCTGACCAAGCAGCCCAAGACCAGCGAACTGCGTCGCCTCGGGAAAGCACCTCCACTACAGTTGAACCTCAGGGTTCTGCTTCTACGCCACGCGTCTCGCGGTATGGCAGGAGGATCCGCAGGCCGAAAAGACTCGACCTGTGAACATTGTTTTCTTTCGGACCAAGAGTTCTGGTGCATGTGTTTTGTCCTAGTTTACCGTGGGGGGGGGGGGTGTAGTGTACGGCAGTACCACTAGATGGCTGTACTCTTCATGTAGTGTACAACACTACTTCCAGATGGCATCGCAGCATGTACTCGTTGCTATAATAAGGGCTGCCAATAAACCTTACGTCACTTGGCCGCCCGGAGACTCGGCTGTCGTGTCACTCACTCGCCCGATGCGCTCGACAGTGGTATGGCTTTGATTTACGACTCCTTCTGAGCGTCATCCTTGGAGAACGCGAAAATGCGCTCGTTGGGACCAGTCTCATAAATGCCGTGGAACCCGGGAGCGCAACAGCGTTCCACGTTGGATGTGAAGCATCTGGCTTTTCCCACCACAATCTGTTCATTTCCCGCCGCGTTCGAGGAAGGGACACTTCCGCATACGCATATACACATAATCACGCAGGCGCAAACGCAAGCCCAATCCAATAAGACGCTTGGCCACGCACGAAGACAGTCGGCGGAGTGGGATGCAGAACAAAACCTAACCAGTGGAAGTAGGAATCATGAGAGGGAAGCATGCCATGGTTTTTCCCGTCGTTTCGTGCAAAGAATGCGAGGGTGTGGTGCAAGCCCCGGCCACAGGAGAATAGGACAGACATTATGACGTCATCCGTCTGCAGATGGACGTGAATAGGCATTGTCAATAGTCTAGGGGGTGTTAACCTGTCACGTCGTAATTACGCCGAAGATCATAAAAGACGCAACATGGTAGTGACGTTATGCCATTAACTCGCACGATGCGGAGGATCAGTACACCACAACTGAGAAAACAAAAAAAAAACACTGCAAGAATAACACTGCTGTCGCCTTCAAGTCATCATGGGCGAAGGAATATGGGTCCAACTGTGTTTTCCCCCTTTTTTCATATGGTGAGTGCATTTACCCATTCCACACTTCCCAGTGTCTGTTGCAGAACATCTGAAAAGGGTCCTAACCATCCATCTGATGCGGCCGGCTCAATCTGTTTTTCTGCTGTTGCTGAAGAGGTTCACAATCTAAACATCCTCTGCAGCCGTTCATAAGCAGGAAGATTTCCTACACCTATTGCCGATGTTCCAGCAGTAACACTCAGTATAGGTTATGAAGCCAGCGACACACGTTTACGATACGGATAGCCCTACCTTCATCATATTAATGGAGACGCATCACTACGCTGCGTAAGAACAATGACTGCATTTTTGTACATTCGCGAGGGTTACGTCAAAACGAATGGTTACTGTGTGCAGAGTGGTTACAATGAATGGTTACTGTGGGTGGTTACTGTGTGCGCAATAAAATAAATCTGTGTGCGCTAGGAAACACATGGTGTTTAGGCTGCTGCAAGACCGATAGTGGCATTATCAGATGCAATGGGGTCACGCAATGCGCCCCCTAAGAATAGCTGCTCTCTGCACCAAGGTAAGCCATGCACGAATGCGCAGCCACATATAGGTCCTTGCATGTTCCTTGAACTCATGAACGTAATTTTAGCATGTTGAAAAAAGCGCGTTGTGAATTCACTCAGAGTTCATCATACAAACACTGTTTTTCAATGCTCTTAACTCTCCTTCACAACAATGTGCTATTATACTAGAATTCTAGTAGAGTAGAGTGCGTCAGTCATCCCCTGTAAGACACTATTTACACAGGCAAAAGGGAAGAAACTTTATGGCACGCGCGCTCACACAATATCCTCATATTTTCATTGGTTTCTCAATCTTTATCTGTGTTCTCGCTAGCACCTAGAAGTTATATTAACAGGATTGCGAAGAAAATTGTTTAGTTTTACAAAATATAGCTGAAGCTATATAGATAAAGTGTACACGGTCATTCTCATCACTACAAAAGCGGAATAGTACACAAATGCTTTCACCAGCTGGTTCCATTTGAATAAGACGTGATGCTGTGTGAGTTGATTGAGATCAAAGGAAGGCACGTTAGCGCGGACAAAAAAAAAGACAGACTTAAGAAAGAACGAGTGGCAGAGAAGACGGGTGCTAATTAGCGCTTGACCTTTCTGATTGCTACTTCCTGGTTATTAAGTATTTCTTTTTTTGCGCTGTCATGCATCCCCCTGATTGCATTTCATCGCGCTCACGCGTTGACAGCTTAGCCATCTCAGGGCGCGTGAAAAAATTTGACTATTGCGCTTAGATGCCACAAACTCCCATATCTTAGTCATAATTCATCTTCGATATAAAATTGTGTAGCCTCCGAGACATTCAGGAAGGCCATCACTTCATATTAGGAAGGTCATCACTGCAGGAAGGCCATCACTGCATCACTGCGTCACTGCCACTGCATCACTGCATCACTGCATCACTGCATCACTGCAGGAAGGCCATCACTGCATTCAGGAAGGCCATCACTGCAGGAAGGCCATCACTGCATATCAGGATGCATCACTGCATCACTGCACTGCAACATACGATATAACCGTACCAAATACATAATAACATGCACCTACCAGAATAAGTAAATGAACACATTTACAGAAGCATTATAATATTTTATCCCTGTGGTATGGTGGTGGCTCACAGTGAATTATCATATCACATGATCTATAGACGCGTTATTCGGACTTCCAAGCACTAAACTGGTGACAACCATAGACATCCATTCATTTAGTGAACCGCTATCACAGTGAACATCATCTGTGTACTTCTGTGTAAGGTAATGCGGTAAGCACATTACCATTTGGGCTCAACAAGGTTCTTTCGGATATTTTCCTCTTTATTACAGGGAGTTTTTAACGAACACAGCGCGAGCACTTATTACTTGGAAGATGTAAAGGGTGAGTGCATGTCATTTGTTTGTAAAATATTGACGTTGTTTACAACAATCTCGGGGTTAGCGCTTCAACTCCCACGACCAAGCAGTGCTCATAATTGGCAAATTGCAGCAATATCGTTAAGTAAAAGTCCACGCCTGTTGAACTCCATACGTGTTGCTCTGAGTGTGAAAGACGAAATGTGTCAGCAACTCTCTGTGGCTTCAATTTTCAACTCTGATCGGCGGTAAAAGTTTGAGAAGATTAAATATCTCGCTCCAAATCCACGCTATGGGGATAATAATCCAGCAGAGGTGTGGTGCGACGCGATTTGAAGGACGAATTTTACGTCACTTTGAACGACTGAGCAGTCCACTGGGTCAAATAGGTTGACGGAAAAAGAAATTCACTGAAATAAAGCTCTATGAGTGCGTCGCTTGGTTTGGGCAGGAACAGCAGCGTCTTGGCTCAGCCTGAGCATAACGCCTTTGTTCACACCGACGTTGTTCCCGTTACACTGCCAGGACGTCAGTCGTAATCGCGCAGTGAGATGCCCTGCACTTCAGCATGTCGTAATTTATGTTTTCTGTTCGGCGCAGAACAAGCACAGATTGTCATGATGGCCGCAGGCAAACACAAGCGCTCTCTTCGCTTATTCCACGCCTGTGTCTATACTTTCTATACTGAACACACGAAAAATCTTTACATCAAGGCGTACACTGAGTGCCTACACCTTTCCCAGGTGGCCATCTCTGTCAATCGCAACGACGGGTTTCAAGGTACAAACTTAGGTGCCCTCTACAGCCCTCGTGAGACTCTCTAGATATTCTCTGACTCTCCAGCAAGCGAAGTGGTCGCTTTCGCAGGCAAGGATGTCATATTTTCGTTACTACTGCAACAAAAAACGACTCAGCTGCATTTCACCATTGAGAGAAGGCATAGGGGTCTTGCATACAGAATAGCCACCGACCGAACGTTTGCTTCAAACTCGACCGCCAATGCTGCCATATTTGCGGAATTTAAGAGCACACGCTAAATCACCCCTCAGGCAGTGAAGCGGACCCTGCGTACGTAACCACACCCCACTCATAAGGTGCAAAACGCCTCGCAGCGAAAGCTCCGCGCCCAGTCGTCAAAACTCGCCCGAAATCCGTGCACCCCGCTTGATTATGAACTCGTAACGGTGAAAACTGCATTCGACATTGGGATCAAGATTCCATCAGTGGGAATGCTGCACCAGTTCCCTGCTTAGCCGCACTATATCCTAACTTAGCCACAATTCGTTCGGACTCGAGTTCCAGGAGGAACAAAGCGTACCACGAGCGAAGAAGCTGAGCATTTCATGCAGTCTTTAATGGCGAACACCGTAATATAAACTGATCATCGAAGAAAGCAGCGCGGAAAATGGAGACAACCAAGGGATAACACGCACTCAGCCAACCAGCCGCAATAACTGGACCACAATAACAAAGGTAGCATTCACTGCAGTTCCAACCTAATTTTCAGCAGCATGCTGACACGCGTGCATTATTTTTTTTCGTCGATTGTTGCCTGGTTTATGAAACAACAAAACCTGCTACACCACCTCTTGCTCGGCGCAAGCCGTGCCCTAAATGTATCGAAACATTCTCTCGCACTTTCCTCTAATCTAAACACATTGTGCGCACGACATGAACAATGGAGTAAATTCTTACTGGTTTGGTCGTTGGAGTCTTCTACGCCATGGCTATGTGTTAATATCGCGATGCCACTTTTTTTTCTTCTATAAGGAGCACACACAGAACAACGTGCCAAATATTTACGCACTTATGCCGAGAAAGGGCAATACGAAAGGTCTGACAAGACAAGTTGGGCCTCACTCCACGCTCCCAGCCACGCCAACACAATTGCGCCGATCCCAACTTCGCAAAGCGTTTCTGAGGACTTCTAAAATATGACCCGCACTCCGTCACTTCACTCCTTCCTATGAAATGGAATCGCACATAGCAGAGTGGGCTGGAGCATTACTCCAGTTAACGCTTAACTATGCGCCCCAAATTAGGCTTTTCAACAGTATAAAACACCGCGAGCTGGACAGCAAATTTTAGGGTAGTCCTTGGTAAAAAACAAGAATCCTTAAAGGGGTCCTGCAACACTTTTCCATGTAAACATCAAATGGCTTCACTAAAGCGTTTTATTGCCTTACGAATCGACTGCCGCAAAAATTTTCCTATTGAATCAAGTACGAGTGGAGTTACGGAGATCTCCTGCACGTTTTAAGCTCTTTCTCTTCCATTTCGTGCCAGCGAGCACGCTGAGGGGAGGGAGTGAGGCAGAGGAGAGGGAGTGACAAGGGGACTGGAAGCTACGCCCGTTCGTCAGCGCGCGTCATTACCTTGAGCACTTTCATTTCTTTTTTCATTTTTTTTTAATTCGCGGCTTACTTTCAGAGTGATCGCGAGCGAGCGAGCGGGCCGGTCACGGCCTTACGCGGCGGCTGTAGTAAATATTCAGCTCACGGTGCTCAAGTCAGCGAATGGCCGTGGACTTTGGGCTATAATGGCGCGGTCATTTGGGTTTATGGCATCATTTCTAGAAATAAGAGAGAACAATTTCTAGAAGACTTTGAGAATGAATTGAAATTCCGGGCCACGTGCTGCGCCATAACAATTTGCTCGCATGTTCTCAGAAGCCTCGACTACAGATCGGTGGCGTGTTCAGATCGTTGTGTAAAAGTGTTGCAGGGCCTCGTTAGGGTTCACAGGCACCTGAAAGGGTACCTCAGGGTACATCTTGCCGCAGGAATATTGCAGACAGGACTACCAAACTACACCGTTTGCAATCACCAATGCTCGGAGGCTAGGATTAGGGATTGCGCTAGCGTTACGCACTCTTTTCTAGGTACCACCCGAGCTATGCCAGAGTACGTGGCGCACTCTTTAAATGCATTTCTAGCTCAGAAATTTCACCAGTAACCACAAATTTCTGTCTGTGAAGACTGTCGCTGCTCTATTCCCGTCTTGTTTTGCTGCGAGATTCGTCTTCAGTGGCTACAAGGCTTGCAAAGTTTACTTTATTGTTCACTTTGACTTTATGTATATGTACAACTCTCCCCTGTGTAATGCCCTCGAGCCTTCAGGGTACATAAATAAATAAATAAATAATATGCGTGAACTGATCATTGTGTGCAACAAGCAATATAATGCAAAATGCTTTTTTTTTTGTTACAGATGTTAACAGATGGTTTTACAAAATTAGTCCGTATACTAATATTATTACATCTATTCATATATACGATAGCCTTGGAACAAATTTTCCTAGAGGGGGGCCTGGTATGTATAAACTTCCTGATTGCATGTTCTTTTGCATTTTCGACCATTTTCGTTTCTCACACACCAGAAAATTTGTGCAAACAGCACAAGTATTTCTGCACTTTTGGCATATTTAGTTATCATCGAAAACCGAGCAAGTGCATGGGCGAGTGATCTCTTCCGGCTTAGCTTTTCTCAGCCGGAAGCGGGGCGCGCTCGGCGCCCCGCTTGTGGCGATGCGTGCGCTCCTCTACAAACTTGTACTTTGCACTACGGCGCGTGGTCGACCGTGCGCGCACGCGCTTATCTCTCGACGGGGGAGGTTCTTACGCCTTGTGCTTTCGCCGGAAAGAATGCGTTTTAGTTACACAGCGCCCGAAGGTCACTTCGTGCGCTGCAGAGGCCCCGTTTACGAAAGTAGCCCAATGTGTTTGACACATTCAAGCCATTTTCGAAGTGGTTTGTATTGTTCCGGTTTTGTGTACGTTTTGTGCGGGGTAATGTCATCTGCGACAAACCTTTCTTCGAGACGGTTCCAGCAAACCGACCTGTGCTCCAGCAGCTTCGCCTCCGACTGCCACGTACGACATTCGTTCGAGCATTATGACACACGTGAGCAGAAGATAAACCGGAGGAGCATCATCTTACTGTGTAGGAAGACAGATTCAGGTGACGCTCTTAGAATATGTGGCGTGCCCTGTACTTGCCGTTGCTGCAGAATCGTGGCGACCAACCTACCGGCTTTGCACCGTTGCTTTCTTGCATGCGGCCTGATGTAGCACAACATGGGCCGTGATGAGGCTGCGAGCGGCACCTATAGGCACGCTATAGGCGAGCGTCGCAGCACGTTTGTTCTTGGATCGGCGCAGAAGTTTCGCTTTTCAGGCTCGTCTGTCAGCTGGCTAAGGCCCGGTGCGACCCAAATCGCCTTCTCGGCGATCGGTTAGCATTCCTTTCTTCATCACGGCCAGAAATGACATTGAGCAACCCCTGCTGCTCCCGTCCCTGCTTCAGTGACTCCAGGGGTCTGAAACACGCGGCCAACGGCTTTACATGGAATACAGTTTCGTGGCCCCATGGGGTCATTATGGGTTGAAATATCACCGTGGAACGAAAACTCGGCGCCGAGATTTTAGTCATAGTGGAAATCAGTTTCGGATGTTTTTTTATTTGAGACATGACGTCAAATCCCCTTCAGGAACGACCCATGTAATATTTATGGGAAATGCGTTCTTCCAAACCACAACGCGAGGTAACCCGTTTTTTAAACTCTCTCGTGCCTCCCGCCCCCCCCTACCTCAAACCCCGCTTCCACCAACTTCACTGTCCCGGTCCTTGTGGGTCTACATTTCGAGACTGTGGCCGGCAAGCTGAGGTGACATTGAGACCGCTTCTATGGGCCCTCTTCACGCTAGCGCCGCCCTTCCCAGTTTCACTGTGCGGCTACCGCTTCGTCCGTGACCCAGGCAGTTGCGTCATCTCTGGGTATATCTGGAAGCCGGAGCGTGACATGCGACGACTGGGACACTCATACATTTCCAGGCCCAGTCTCAGAACAGCTCCGCTGATAAAATATGTACTGTGGTGAAGAGGAATGCCCACCGCTGCAGCTGTGGCTGAAGCGGTGGGCATTCCTCTTCACTACAGTACATATGGAGGAGAGTTTCTAGTAGGGTTCGCAGAAAGCAAAAATACACGGATCTTGAACACCTTCTACAGAAAACGGGCTAACCGTAAGTGGATGTGGAGGAATCCTAATGGCGAAACTAAAAATTAAATGAACTTTATACTGTGTGCACACCCGGGCATTGTACACGGTGTGGAAGTAGTTGGCAAGATCCGATGCAGTGAGCATAGAATGGTAAGGTCTCGAATTCGCCTAAACTTCAGGAAGGAACGGCAGACACTGATATACAAGAAGCCAATTGATGAGATAGCGCTGAGAGGCAAATTACAGGAATACAGAGTTTCGCTTCAGAATAGATACGCGGCTCTAACCGAGGAAACCGACCTTAGCGCTGACGCAATGAATGATAATGTGACTAGTATCATTAAGGAGTGTGTAATAGAAGTCGGAGGTACAGTCATTCGACAGGACACTGGAAAGCTATCCCAAGAGATGAAAAACCTCATTAAGAAACCGTCCAACCATGAAAGCCACAAATACAACAGACAAAATAGAGCTGGCGGAGCTTTCGACGTTAATCAATAGGCGTAATGTAACTGACATAAGAAGGTACAACATGGAAAGAATTGAGCATGCTCTAAAGAACGGAAGAAGCCTCAAAGTAGTGAAGAGAAAACTGTGCATAGGCAAAAATCAGATGTATGCATTAAGGGACAAGCAAAGCAAAGTCACTACCAATATGGATATGATAGTTGAGGTAGAGGAGGAGTTCTACAAAAATCTGTACAGCAGCCGAGAGAGTCAGGATCATGACGTAAGACGCAGTAATAGCCCAGATGAATCGAATATTCCACCAGCAATGACTGGGGACGTAAAGAAAGCCATAGAGGGAATGCAAAGAGGCAAAGCCGCTGGTAATGATCAGGTAACATCAGACCTGTTGAAAGGCAGTGGAGAGATTGTGTTAGAAAAAAAGTCACAGTTTCGCCGCAAGGGCGAAGAAATGAATGCGATAGCGAGAAATTGGAATGTCACGGGAAGATCGACGAGCAGCTCGATACTTGTAGCTTCCCGCTGAAGCACGAAGAAAGGAAGGAAGGAATACAAAAGGGAGAAGGCAGGGAGGTTAACCAGACAGCAGTCCGGTTGGCTACCCTACACTGGGGGAAAAGGGAAAGGGGAGTAGAAAGATGAGAGAGACAGAGAGAAAGAAGCGCAAGAAAGGCTCTCGAAAAGGACGCCCAGGTACACACAGGAGAAGCGTGAACTAACAACTATCAGAGTTGTTACGCCTTTATGTTTGAGCAACGCGCTGAAAGGGTCAACAACGCAGAACCCGACGCTCTTAGATATTTCTTCTTCTTTTAAAGTGCGGCGCGCGGAATGACACCTCTCCGTCTCTTGCCAGGCGGTTGCGTCTGACGCAAGGTGTGGGCGGTGTTCTTTTCTTTTTAAATGCGAAGCATTTCTTAGCGAACTTCGGCGACTTTGAGCGTATCTATCTATCTATCTAGCTATCTATCTATCTAGCCGCCTACGACTTTGTGCTCTCCTGGCCGTATCGTTAATTGGATTTATACCAAATTTGGTATGGCGTAACATGAGTGTATGACGAACATAAATAGCTGGTCATATCATGAAAATCATGACTAACTTGTCATGAAAAGTATGATTTACATGCCACGCTCATGGCACGCTCGCGGCCGTTTCGTTAGCTTGATATACACCAAATTTGGGATTTAGTGACATGACTGTATGACGAACATAAATGACAAGTGGTAATATGAAAATCATGACTTCATGAGCGACATGACTTGCATTCCACGCTCATAGTGCTCTCGCGGCCGTTTCGTTAGCTTGATATACACCAAATTTGGTATTGAGTGACATGAGTGTATGACGAACATAAATGACTAGTGGTAATATGGAAATCATGACATGTCATGAGCGACATGACTTGCATTCCACGCTCATGGCAGACTCGCGGCCGTTTCGTTAGCTTGATATACACCAAATTTGGTATTGAGTGACATGACTGTATGACGAACTTAAATGACTAGTGGTAATATGGAAATCATGACATGTCATGTGCGACATGACTTGCATTCCACGCTCATGGCGCGCTCGCGGCCGTTTCGTTAGCTTGATATACACCAAATTTGGTATTGAGTGACATGACTGTATGACGAACTTATATGACTAGTGGTAATATGGAAATCATGACATGTCATGTGCGACATGACTTGCATTCCACGCTCATGGCGCGCTCGCGGCCGTTTCGTTAGCTTGATATACACCAAATTTGGTATATCAAGCAATACCAAATTTGGTATTGAGTGACATGACTGTATGACGAACTTAAATGACTAGTGGTAATATGGAAATCATGACATGTCATGAGCGACATGACTTGCATTCCACGCTCATGGCGGACTCGCGGCCGTTTCGTTAGCTTGACTATCAGTGACATGACAGTATGACGAACATAAATGACAAATGGTAATATGGAAATCATGACTTGTCATGTGCGACATAACTTGCATGCCACGCTCATGGCGTGCTCGCGGCCGTTTCGTTAGCTTGATATACACCAAATTTGGTATTGAGTGACATGACTGTATGACGAACATAAATCACAAGTGGTAATATGGAAATCATGACTTGTCATGTGCGACATGACTTGCATTCCACGCTCATGGCCGTTTCGTTAGCTTGATATACACCAAATTCGGTATTGAGTGACATGATTGTATGACGAACATAAATGACTAGTGGTAATATTGAGAACTAACAGACAAAGATGCCAAGGAAAGTATAGGGGAAGCTATTAGAAGTAATTGTAATGTAAATGTGAAGAAATGAAAGTGGACGAAAAGATAACTTGCCACCGGCAGGATCCGAACCTGCGACCTTCGAATAACGCGTCCGATGCTCTACCACTGAGCTACGGTGGCGGTCATCTCCCCGTCCACTTTATGGGGTATATGTGTACTTAAACGTGGGAGCGTCAGTCAGCGCCGCCTGTTGCCATTACGGCGAGTGTGGAACACTCTTTTTTTGCCTGTAGGCGTCACGTAGTACGTGACGCCTACAGGCAAAATAATATGGAAATAATATGGAAATAATATCCCCTTCAGGCGCACATTATGATGCACTGTCCCGAAATGTCTAAATTTCGCACAACATAATTCTAAGGCACTCGTTATTACATTCCAAGAAAGAAAATCAAGAAATATGTTGTTTCTTAAGAGCTTTGCTAATTAATCTTAATTAGCATATAATTCAAATATTTAATTATTCTGCAACCACACATGCACGATTTTTACACGAAAGGAAGGTAATCTTAGGCTGAAAATACACACGCAGTTTGTTTTTTTGGCTCTGTTCATTTTGAGCAAAGAAAAATAATATTTAAGAAGTTGGTTGTGGAACGCGGCACGTCCAGTGACCCGTCAAACGTCGTAGTGTTTTCATAAAAGTGATCGGCTGCAGTCGTATGCAGCACATTGGGGTCAAGTGAAGACGCGTTGACTAGGCAGAAGGTTCAATTATTGCTATGCGCAATGTATCTTGCCCTTTCTTTCCCACTAGTTCGAGGAACTGGCAAAAACAAGTCGCGTCCACATATGTGGACGCTGCGCCTGAAGGGGATGTGGTAATATGGAAATCATGACATGTCATGAGCGACATGACTTGTATTCCACGCTCATAGCGCGCTCGCGGCCGTTTCGTTAGCTTGATATACACCAAATTTGGTATTGAGTGACATGACTGTACGACGAACATAAATGACAAGTGGTAATATGGAAATCATGACTTGCATTCCACGCTCATGGCGCGCTCGCGGCCGTTTCGTTAGCTTGATATACACCAAATTTGGTATTGAGTGACATGACTGTATGACGAACATAAATGACAAGTGGTAATATGGAAATCATGACTTGTCATGTGCGACATGACTTGCATTCCACGCTCACGGAGCGCTCGCGGCCGTTTCGTTAGCTTGATATACACCAAATTTGGTATTAAGTGACATGACTATATAACAAACATAAGTGGCAGGTGGTAGCATGAAAATCTTGGCATGCATGTCATCTACAATGCAATTTACACGCCACGCTCATGGTCCGCTTGCGTCCAGTTCGCTAGCTTGACATACACCAAAATTGGTATATCGCGACGTGACTGTATGACGAACACAAATGACCGGTCGTTTACATTTGCATGTAAAGCATGACATGCAAATTATGTAAAGCATGATTTGCTCCTTCCTGGCTGCTTCGCATTACATCGATTCCCACAGTGCGTGGGATCTGCCGGCTTTTTTTTCGTTCAACATCACGAGTGGGTACAGAAAGGGGCCCTTTGTCGTGCGCGTCTCAAGGGCAGTTTTTAAATTGAAAGAAAATGTACGAGCGTTGCGTGATTGAAAACACGCTCAAGCTCCTGCGAGATCTGCATACCGCCAGCCGTAAATGATGTCTATGAATAGCTTGCCGTTATTATTATGCCGGCGCATGCATGACGTGGGGCTCAGTGCTCTAACGCAGCATGCTGCGGAGCGAGGGGTCGCTGGTTCGAATCCCCGGTTGGACGCCTAGGAATTTTTTTCTACTCCGATTTATTTTTCTGTGTGCCTTTTTCTTATATATACATACATATACATACCCGGAGCATGAAGGCAACGGCGACGGCAAAAATCAACCGAAAGTGTCCATATAATTGCTACCGCAATAAAACTGAACACACTGTATACGAAGTGTCTCTTGACGGGGAGGATACCAGAATCTTGGGAGAATGCCAACATCATCTTAATCCATAAGAAAGGGGACGTCAAGGACTTGGAAAAATTACTGGCCGATCAGCTTACTATAGTCTACAAGCTATTTACACAAATAATCGGTAATAGAATTAAGACAACATTAGAGTTCAGTCAAGCAAAGGACGAAGCAGGATTTCGTACAGACTACTCAACAATTGGCCATATTCATACTATTAATCAGGTGATAGAGAAATGCGCGGAATACAACCAACCCCTATACATAGCCTTCATAGATTACGAGAAGGCATTTGATTCGGTGGAGATATCAGCAGTCATGCAGGCACTGCATAATCAGGGCGTCGACGAAGCCTATATAAATATACCGGAAGAAATCTACAACGGTTCCACAGCCATCATAGTGCTCCATAAAGAAAGCGACAGAATCCCAATAAAGACGGGTGTAAGGCAGGGAGACACGATCATTCAATGCTATTCACCGCGGGTTTTCAGGGCCCTAGACTGGGAAGAGTTAGAGATTTAATGGAGAGTATCTTAGTAACGTGTTATTCGCTGATGACGTGACATTGATGAATAACTCGGGGGGACGAATTACAACTCATGTTTACTGAACTGGACACGGAAAGCAGAAAAGTAGGTCTGAAAATTAATATGCATAAAACTAAAGTAATGGGCAACACTCTCGGCAGAGAGCAGCTCTTTGCGATAGGTGGCGAGACACTGGAAGTTGTAAAGGAATACGTCTACTTAGGACAGGTAGTAACCGTGGAGCCGGAACCATGAGATTGAAATAACTAGAAGAATAAGCATGGGGTGGAGCACATTCGGCAAGCATTCCCAAATTATGAATGGTTAGTCTACTACTATCCTTCAAGAGGAAGGTATATAACAGCTGCATCTTAGCATCTTACCGGTACTCATCGTTGGAGCAGATACTGTTACGTTTGCCCCTGGAGTTCTTCGAGCCAGACGCCATTGTGCGTGAACCTGCCTGCCGGACTGCTTTTCTACCCCAGTATCGGCGCTTAGTCGCGGAGGCACGGAGCCTCGCATTGTCCAGAACGTGTTGTGCACCCGTGTCAGGTGGGCCAGGCAGCTCGCTGTGGTCGGGTTCTGAGGAACCAGACAGAGGGATCACGAACACACCTTTCTTCAGCGGGGTGGCACAGCGTGGGACGACGCCGCAGTTGACGTTCTCATGGATCGAACACCCCTTCCTGGAGCGGGGTTGCACAGCGTGGGACGACGCCGCTGTTGACGTTCTCATGGATCCATCACCTGACCGCTGCCTTTGCACCTACAGGTGTCCCGGTCAGCGGCCATCTCCCCCTCTGGGGTCATCCTCCTTTCCCCCCACGCTCCTTCGGACTCAACCTCCTCGCCTTGCGTTACAGAATCGAGTCTGCGAGGCGTGGGCCGGACACAAGTTTATTGTGTGGTGCGCTTGCGCACCCCATTGGACACCTCGGCCATGCTCATCATCAACGAGCGGCCCAATTTCTGCCGTGCTTGTGGGCGGAACGCTGAGACGTCCAGACAGCTGATTCGCGGGAGCTGCTGTCACCGCCTCCTGAGGACCCCAGTGTTTGCAGACGAGGGGCCATAAAAAGCGGCAGACATTTTGTACAAAATAGTTCATTCCTTGAGTTGAACTCGTTCACTCATCCTTCCATTATGTAAATAAACCTACGTTCCTTCTTGTAAGAACGCGTCCTCCTCACTGGAAGATATCGGCTATGTGGACGACGGCGGGGGGCCAGCTACCGTAACGAGACCCGCCGAACCCCACTCCTTACAATACCTGGAGGCTTACAAAGAGGGTTCAAATTAAATTGAGGACGACGCAGCGAGCGATGGAAAGGAAAATGATAGGTGTAACCTTAAGAGACAGGAATAGAGCGGAGTTGGTCAGGGAACAAACAGGGGTTGTGGATATCATAGCTGAAATCAAGAAGAAATGGACATGGGCCGGGCATGTAGCGCGTAGGCAGGATAACCACTGGTCATTACGGGTAACTGACTGGATTCCAAGATTAGGCAAATGCGTGAGGGGGAGACAGAAAATTATTGGGCACATGAGATTAAGAAGTTTGTAGCTATAACGTGGCAGCAGAAAGCACAGGGACCTGGTTGATTGGCGGACCATGGGAGTGGCCCTTTGCCCTGCAGTGGGCGTAGTCAAGCTGATGATGATAGTGAAGTGAAGTCATCATGACTTTCAGGGGAGTAGGCAGAAATATTTTTTCAGGGGGGACCAATCCTTGATCTGAAGTTGGGGCCGGGCAGGCAGATGTGGTCGAGTGCCATTTTCGTGCTCTGTATGGCATGGAAAAAAACATTTCGGAGTGGGTGGGGGGGGGGGGGGGGGGGGCAAGGGCCCGGTGTACCACCTCCTGGCTACACCACTAATGCCTTGTCCTTTCTACCCTATAATACATGTAGCACTGAATAAAGAGAGACTTACCTGAATATTATTCGCAGGTGTCATTGAATATGCCTAATTCTCTTTTTTTTCTTTTCTTCTTTTTTGGTTTAGGGACGGGAATTTTCTCTGAGTGCAATTCCGCTCCCTATCGCATCTTACGGCATCTTCGATGTGATATTCTCGGGCAACCTGCAACGGTAAGTACTGCTGTTTTTAGGGGCACGAGCAACGACTCACAGTCTATTTTCCTTACCACTCTGTCAAGAAACGGTGAGAGTTGTCGGAAAACCATGGTAAAAACCAGAAAAAACATGCGTGGATCCCTCCATCATAGAAATCGGTATAACGCGAAAGTAAAACGTGTCCTTACAAAAATAAGTTAAATATTTACTGTACAATGACATAAGAGAGCTTGCACAATGTATCTTGGTGTTTTAACGTGGATGCACCCACGTTGACGCTTGGTGGTACATCTCCATCCCAACGACTAACGTCCATGAAAAATCATTAAACAAAGCCTTGTGATAGGCTGTAGTAGTAAATGTTGAGAGCGTAATCAGAGAAAGCTGTGTGACAGCCACAAGAGCGTCGCTGACTCAACGCTGAACTTGGGCGAAGGTGGGCATCCCGCGGCGTGTTAAAGAGTTTAACGCTACGGCAAGGCTAGAGGGAAAGCAACGCGCGTGTTGTGTAATGCAAAGCAGCCAGCAAGGAGCAAATCAAGCTGTACATAATATGCATGTCATTATTTACATGTTACCACCTGCCACTTATGTTCGTTATACAGTCACGTCCCTCAATACCCATCTTGGTGCATATCAAGCTAGCGAAACGTCCGCGAACGTGGCATGCAAGTCATGAGCGTGGCATACAAGTCATGTTGCCCATGACATGTCATGATTTCCATATTACCAGTTGTCATTTAGGTTCGTCATACAGTCACGTCATCCAATGCGAAATTTGGTGTACATCAAGTGAGTGAAACGGCCGCGAGAGTGCCATTAGCGTGGCATGCAAGTCATGTTGACATGGCACGTCATCATTTCCATATTACCACTTGTCATTAATATTCGTCATACAGTCACGTCACGCAATACCATATTTGGTGTATATCAAGCTATCGAAATGGCCGCGAGCGTGCCATTAGCGTGGCATGCGAATCATGTTGCACATGACATATCATGGTTTCCATTTTACCACTTGTCATTTATGTTCGTCATACAGTCACGTCACGCAATACAAAATTTGGTGTGTATCAAGCTAGCGAAACGGCCGTCAGCGCACCATGAGCCTGGCATGTAAATCATTTTGTACATGACACGCACATCATTATTTTCATGTTAACACCTGTCATTTATGTTGGTCATGCAGAAATGTCTCATCATACCAATTTTTGTATATATCAAGTTAAGGAAACGGCCGCAGGAGCACCAACGCCATGGCATGTAAATCATACTTTTCTTGACAAGTTAGTCATTATTTTCAGGATATGACCAGTCATTCATGTTCGTCATACAGTCATGTTATGTCATACCTAATTTTGGTTATAAATCCCATTAACGATAGGGCAGGAGAGCACCAAGTCATATGCGGCTAGATAGATAGATAGATACGCTCAAAGTCGCCGAAGTTCGCTAAGAAATGCTTCGCATTTAAAACGCGAGCCTTGCGCGGAACACTCAACACAGTCACGGCGTAAGCTGGAGGAGTGGCCTTCAAGCCCGTTGTAAACTCTCTTAGCGCGCCTATTGCCGAGTACCCACTGCGCCGTCATCCGTAGTCACTTTGGGACATAGCAACGTACCCCTTCGCGTCTCTTAGGCTTTGTCTTCTTCACTACCGAACATAGATGTATATAAGAAAAAGATATGCTGTTAGCAAAATATCATTTTACATGAGTTCCACAAGTGCAAAGTAAAAACACTGCGACAAAGCTTTCATTTTCACGGGCTAGAAATGGGTGTCCACGAATGGGGACATACGTTGCAAATACGGCAAGAACAATGCCGATAAATGCGAATTCAGCATTTCAGTGCTTCAAATATTGTTTAAGGGGAGATGGTATGGTATGGAAAAACTTTATTTAGGTCCGTCGGGGAGATGCGAGTCGAAAAACGCAAGTTTTTTTCCAAAATAACATATTTTTCGTTTTTATTTGCTTTCACAAGTTCAGTTTCTCTACTTTCACGACAAAAAGACTGAAGATTGTAATTAAACTCGAAGTAGGTTAAAATTGCTTTTAAAGAGCACAAGGTTGGCTACTGAAAAACTAAAAAGTGCTCTTTTTCTAGAGTCCCCTGGAAATTGTCACCTGGCTGCTTGCCATTGCATTTCGCATGAGGGGTTCACTAAAGCCACATGCTCAAAATAACCATGATTGCCAAGCTCTCATGATGGAATAAATCATCTTAAATAACATATCTTTTCCGCATAGATGAGCTTTCACTTATAACTTTAAAATGCGTTTTTCTCAAGATCCATTTTTGGGCAACTTCTTGAGTTTGGGCGTCATGGTTTTGGTACTTATGATAGCCCGATCGGGATAAAATTTTGCCAACATATTGCTTAACATGTGAAGGGTGCAAGTATTTCCTTCAAAACTTGATATCGCCTGTATAATTATTACGAACCTAAAGTAGGGAATTAGTATGGGCTGAGGGTTCTAAGAATTCTCGCATTACAATTTTTCTTGACCATCAAAATGTTTTATACGCACCTTCATGGTAGTTATTTGCATTCTAGAATTAATGTGGAGCAATAAGAGCCATTAATGGCTCAGAACCGTAAAAGTTTAGTGGCATAAAAAGTTTGTCCAAAACGAACTATACTTTACACATTGTCCTGGCACAAAACGAAAACTGTGCAACTTATTATAAAACAAATTACATATTTGAAATCAGCACAAAAGCCTATATATACAGCGAAAATTTCATTGCCCTAGGCTACAGATGAACGCGTTTTTTTCCGAATCGCATCTCCCCTTAATGATTCCTAAACACGAATGGCATAACTCATGTTCGCACTACTTTGCATGCAAAAAAAAATATTAATGACCACACTCTAAACAGTTAGGCCTAAGCAAGCGCACGCTGCGCGATCTCGCCACCGCGTTTTGTTTTGTCGGCACACCCGCCTCTGGTGTTGACTTCTGTCACTCTTGGAAGATGTTTAAAGAACGTTCTGGACGACAAAGGCGCGAGTTTTCTGGAGCACTGAGTAGTTAGCTGTTCCTGCAATTTTCTTAAGAGGTCATGTTGACAAATGTGGACGCTGGTAGTGCTGAGGTTATATCAAGCTACGTGGCTGCGCACTTAGTTGATGCGCTGTGCCTGGGGATGATTACCATTATGATAAATAGTGGCCTAGCCCTTCGTAATCAGAGGGTGGGTTTAAACCGCCCATTCGTTGTACAATTCACACATGGTGTGACGCCTGGTACGGTTTTACTACTTTGCCACGTAATATGAAATGTTTTAATCTTGACTTCGTCAAAAGGAAGACTTGGGCTAGTTGGTTTGCGTCTTCGTCGTTTTGCGCTGTTTCAATATAAACTTGACTTCTTGCTGCCATAACGAGCCCTTTGAGCTTGCTGAACCTTTCGAACCACCATTTATTACTTGAAAGATAGCGTACACAGGCCACTTTTTTATGATTTTTGTACAGCACAGCAATGGCCTGATTGCCCTGCGCTGGGCTTATAGTATATGCGACTTTCGCGCTTCGCCTACAAAGCCCCTCCCCGGCCTGGAAGTGTGCGAAGACGGCGCGTTTTCTCTTGTTTCTACATCGTACTGTATTAGAATGGAGTGCACCTTGAGTAGTTGGTAGTCTTGCATTTTGAGTAGGCAGCAGTCATGGAGTGGGTAAGTGAAAGCTTTATTGAAGATGTCCGGCGGTGCTGAACGGGGTGGGGGGCGCAAGCACCCTGGCCTAGGTGACGGCCTCGAGTCCTTGCAATGGCGGCTACCTCGGCGTGCTGGACGGCCCACAGTTGATCGGCGTGGTCGTGGCTGAGCAGAGCCGCTTCCCATCTACCCAGCGGTTCGAGACTGCCACGTCTACCCCGTTTGTATGGTACATCTGCTGCTCGCTACCGGTGCGCTCCTATGGCATGCGGCGCAGCGTCGCTCTGATGGGATGGATGAATGTTTGAGTAGCAAAGGCGAAGAATTGCCGGGTTCGGATATGTGCGTATCTGTAGTTGTCTTCAGGCAACCGCCTGTTCCTCGTTCCGCTTGGTGTATGGATGGCGGACATTTGCATCTGTTCAAGCTGCAGTGTTGGGTGATGTCTCTCAAAGTGGTTCGTTCTATCGCCTCACGTCCAATCCTGCATCTCTGTCACGGTGTGCGAAGCGTCGGGACTGCCGGCGAGCGTAGCAGCTCCGCACCCAACTCCTGGAGCCAGTGTGGGCCCTCTTGCTGTGCGCCAGCGGAGCGTCCGTCTCTGCGAGGCGTCCATGCGGAAACTGTCGTTATCGTGGTGAATGTTACCTTCGTGAATTTAGAAAATGCGCGTCGCTTCCCGATATCCGGCTACTGGCGTAGTTGCGTATTGCCGCTGACCAGTTTCCTATGATCACATCGCCCTCCGTTGCCGCTATTGTGACAGCTATCGCCACTTCTTCTGCCGCCTCCGTCTCTTCCGTGCGTATCGTAGAGCGCGCGACGCAAGTCCTGTCTCGTTCGTGATCGCGGCAGCAAGTGTCGGCGCTCGAAACGAGCCGCGTCTACAGTTTTTTTACTGTTGTCGGATTTCTTTTTCCAGGCCTTGCACGCGCCTTTTGTGCCAGCCGACGTGATGCATCGGGTGCATGTTCTTGGGAAATTGGAGATCAACGATGCGCTCGCAAAACCGTGTGGATATTCCGACCATTTAAAGAATTTTTTTTTAATGCGATTTCTTTTAAGCATCCTTGGTTGCGGCTTATATGGTGCGCAGGGTGACAGTAACACAAACGAGGACACGGGTATTTTTCTTCCGTGTTGCGTCTCAAGTTAGCTGCAGCAACTCAACAAGCGTACCGCGCGCGGTACGCGCGCGAGTCTCCACGCGCAAGGACAGGCCACCACAGGTACGATGATGCCAAGTCCGAAATTTCGCTTGCTTCATCTATTCGCTTTCCTTCTGCTATTGCTGTCGCAGTAAAGCGTTAAACAACGTTGCCGCCGTAAACACGTCAGTGTCGGAGAGTCAGGGCATGAGCAGCACACTGCTGAAGAATTGCAGCTATCATGGAAATTTGCAGATATCTTTACAAGTGGAACTGATCATACAGAATACGTCTGCCGCAAACTTCGCAGTCACTCTGGGTAGTCACACAAATTGGCGTTGCTATTCTGATTTCAGCATCAAGATTACCTTCAAGGATGGAAACGAGAACAGGGCCAAGGACTATCATTCCATAGGTGTGGGAACGGGACGGTCGTTCAAGGTACAAATTAGAAACGCGCCGACAGGTTGGCTTGTGCAGCCAAGCTTTAAAGGAAGTGGGGACCTCTTTCCCCACGAGAACGTAGACAACGTTATTTCTCCTGTATTCGACGATGTTGACATTACGAGGATCTACATGGTAAGCGTCCATTAAGACAAGTAAGCCTACCAATAACAAACGCGTGCACACTACATATTCACTCACATTGACTGTTGCACATAAAAAGTTACATACTGTCGCGCTCAATATGACTTGAAAAAAAGGAAGCGCACGGCCACAAGAGCGTGAAGATTGCGCATGGATAGCTTATACTTATTTTTACAAATAAATGTTTTTTTTTGTTTGTGTTTTTTTTTTCTCTTTGAGATCATCCATAGCGACTGAACATCATTTGGTTCTGGAAATAAAGTCGGAGCCATGCGTAATCTTTGAGCTCGTGAGGCCAGGTGCTGCCGTGTTTCAAATCACGTTGAGCGTGACTGTTCATAAAATGACCTTCCTATCAAGTGCATCCCATTATAGTTTAGTGAGCAGTTATCATTTTTCAGTCGGTAAAGATGGCTGGCATTGAGATTTTCTTGGGGGGCTATTGTGCTGTTTCAGAACTTACATATTTTAGGGAAGAAATTCGCAATGACCACGGTCGCGCATCACAATCCCATCACGGACACACATGCACAGACAGGAACCATGTTATTTCATATTTCCTACTTAATTTTTTGAAGATGCTCCATAAAATAAAGAGCAAGTAAAATCTCCCCTGCTGCGCCTGAAGTGACATGCCACCCGTGTAAGTTGACGTCAACATAGCATTCAGACATCTTTTACCATCTCTTCTGTTCCCTTATTCCAATGTACCTTAGAGCCAGCTCATTCGCAACGGCAACTTGACGAGGTATATGACCACTTGCGATAGAGACACCAAGGAGTGGCGGAAGACGACCGATGTTGCCGCCGATAAGCGTCACCTCCCCACACTGCACCTATGTGCGCAAGCCTGGCGACTTGATTCGCGCTGCAGCAGCGTTCAAGCGAGGAACAATTGACCCGAAATAGTAGCGTTGAGACTAAAAACCAACCATTTCCGCGATCGCTGATAACAGCCTGTATGAGCGGAATTTAAGGAAAGAAAAATCACGTGGGAATGACCGACATAGGATGGAGTGAAACTGTCCCCCCCTGGCAAGTTCTGTGTACAGATCCTTTACAATGATGCGGACTCCTCGAAGGGTAGTAGTCATGCCGAATTTCATTTCTTTTCAGTAACGTCTGCACTACATCTACGGTATCAAGGAATTTTTCGTACGCAGTGTTGTATGGAACGGCGTTCCAAGAAACGACGTTCGATGGAGGAGCTAGTTCTTTTCGGAGGAACGAAGGAACGCAACTCGTTGCGTTTATAACGAGCTGGCAGAGGGAACGGCGTTCCTTCTGCAAACGTTCCTCGCCATTGGACAGACGCACGCAGGCACCACATCATGCAGAGCAGAGTGGATGAGTGACCAAGTGACAGTAGACTGCAGTCGCATCTTTCATAAATGTCGTATCGCGTAACAGCTGTATCGTCCGTCTGCGTCGCTAGCGACCAGGTATGTTCACATTGATCTTTCCGGTACGATACGTTTTTTTACGACGCGCCAATCACCACACTGAATGTGCGTTGCACCCTCGCTACAATTGTTGCAGCCTAGCAAGGTTCGCGTGTTTGGCCATGGCTGGGCTGGTTGGGCTAAAGGGGAGACGCGGCGTGCACTCTCATTAACGCACGTCGCGTCTCTGTCCTCTAGTCCGGCAAACCGACTGCACAGACACGCTCCTGCAGGGCTTTCAAGACGCTCATGAAGACGCGGAATCTGGCGAGGCTGGAAGCCCTGCGAACGGAAAGTGAAAACCGAAACTGCTTTGCCCATTGATTGTACGTAACGGTCGCATCAGTAGTTGTCGTAAAAGTCGCGGACCCGCCAACATTTACGCCCTAAACGTTACGCAAGTTACGCTAAATCCAACAACGTCTGAACATGCTCATTACGTTGCTCGCGTTTACGCTTACGATCGTTACCGAGGATCCGTACGTAGCGCACGTAGTCTGAACACGGCTTTAGGCGCGAAAAACTGCCTTTCGTCTGTCACGTAGCTATCCTACATCCTGATTTTTATTTATTGGCGGGCACTGGGTCGGCAGGGAAGCGCGCCACGCTGAGACCGACTACGTGTTGCAGGGGTAGCGCTTTTCTTTCCATTTGGTCGAAGCCAGTTAGGCACCAGTCAACGTGGTCGTCGAGCGGATTTTGTCGTGTGGGGTGCAGAGCATGTGTTTCATCGCGGCAAAACGGGGGGGGGGGGGGGGGGGGATGTTTCTTGGGTGGGGAGCTGGTGCTGGTATGGCTTGTGGGTTAAGGGGTATTCACACAAGGGAGAAATCCTCGGGGGATAAAGGCGGAGCCTAGTGACGTGAACTCGCGAGGAGAAAACCCCCCAAATGTCCCCCGCTCACACGGACCAAGCGAATGGAGGGGGGAGACCAGTGTTACCAGACTACTCTGGTGTATTGTACAGCCTGTTTCACCGGCTGCAGACAACGAAACCACCAGCGCGCCGCCGCACCCTCCCAAAGAAAGTGCAACAATGTGGCCAAACACCTGCTCGAAATACCACCATATCCCCCACCGCCGGGGGATAGTTTGACCTGTCGGGGAAAAGGTCCCCGTCTCCTCCGAGGAGGCGCGGAGAGGTCGCGCCTACTCGCTAATCCGTGACGTCTTTGTCACGTTATCCACCATCCTAGCTTCCCCCCGAGGATTTCTCACTCGTGTGAATACCCCTTTAGGGTCAGGCAAGTACCCTTTTTTCACACAGCTGCCAACGACTTTGGCTGCCAAGGCAGTTTCCAGACTAGGCACACTATGACGACGTTTACACACACACACACACACACACACACACACACACACACACACACACACACACACACACACACACACACACACACACACACACACACACACACACACACACACACACACACGCACGCACGCACACGCACACATACACACACACACACACACACATATATATATATACCTGTAAAAAACTTCCGAGAGTAGTAGTGCAACATAGGAAACAAAATAACATTTATTTTATCCTAACAGTTTCGGCTGGCGGTCCAGCCTTCTTCGGAGGAGCATGAAATGACAGGCGAGAAAGAAACCACTTACATCCTCAGAAGAAGGCTGGACCGTCAGCCGAATATATATATATATATATATATATATATATATATATATATATATATATATATATATATATATATATATATATATATATATATATATATATATATATATATATATATATATATATATATATATATATATATATATATATATATATATATATATGCGAAGTTATTTCATCAGACGGCGGGCACTACATGCACGGCGAGAAAAGCTGAACCTCCGACTGAAGCTTTTCCTAGGTGACCCCCGCCCCCACCCTTAACTAAACAACCTTTGAATATACAATGAGCAAATGCATTATTCGCTGCCTTGCAGTTGTCATGCCGGCAGGGGGGTGGTTCAGTGGGTGTCATTAGGTTACGAATTCTCGACTCGTCTATGTACCACGGGTACATAGACGAGTCGATTGTCTTCTACGACGCTTTGTCATGATTGTCTTCTACGACGCTTTGTCATGTATTCTTACGTGCGTTCAGCTTTGTGTCGCTTGGCTATCGTGCGCGATCACCTAATTTCGCTCAGTTTAGTCCCTCTCCGACAGCGTAAGCGAGGATAACAGCGTGTAAATAGCGAAATTCTGAAAGAATCAACGCTTACTGCTGACATTGTCCCCGTGGTTTTTGAGAGAGGAATAGAGGAAAGAGAGGGGGGAGGGGAGCGTAGGAGGGGGGAGGGGACGCGCATGCGCATTGGCGGTGTAAACACCGCAGGAGGGATGCCTAGAGGAGAGAGGGGGGGAGCGTAGGAGAGGAGAGAGAGGGGAGGAGTCGCGCATGCGCGGTGGGGTGTGGTCGCCGCTGGGAGGGATGCCTAGAGGAGAGACAGGGAGGAGCGTAGGAGAGGATGTATGTGGAGAGGGTATGCGCATGTGCAGTAAAGGTGGTCAAGCCGCACACCACCACCACCACCACCACCGGATCAAACTCGGCCATAAGCTGCTTCGCATCTAAAAAGCGAGGGGAAGACAGTAGCGATAGGAAGAAAAGAAAAGGCGAGAAAGAAGCCACTTTCCCGTCTTGTGACTCGGAGTGCTTTAGAGTTCCTTTAAAGAAAACGCATTATGGCCATGCGACTGCTTTACCTACTTTGTTATTGTCATTGTTTAGAAGGATAATTCTATTTTGTTGCCATAGAAACAGCTTCCCCAATCACATGGACACTGGAGGTGCATTTTTGCCCTCTCTGTCGTCGTCGTCTTCTGCATACATTTAAATTGATAACATCGCCCCATGATTCGCGTGTGCTCTGTGAGAGCGAAAGCTTCCGAAGGATGAAGATGACCGCGGTTCAGGCAGAGATGAAACGAGGCAGCCAGTTCCGTCAGGTGAAGGAGCATGACGGTTTGCCGGTGGGGGGAGGTGGGGGGGGCTGCGTTACTCAATGGAAACTGCGAACTTCCATCAAAAGGGCGCAGTAGCACGCGATACCTTGACGGGAATCAGTAGACGGTTCCTACAACTGTACGTACTGTTCTCTCACCGCTTACTTCGCGTTGAAGTGACAGACAGCACGAAAACCGCTTCGCACAGGAGCGGCCGTATTCCTTAAGTCGGCGTGTCGTAGAACTAAGCGAGATCATAATCTTATAAAGTCAGCTGCTCGACTTCGTATAACATTCCAATTTGTTGCTCTCGGATTCATTGTATCACCCTTACCGCGGATCTGACTTCTTTTTTTTCTCTTCGCTAAGCAGCACTAGGATCTTAACGCGAAGCACTTTTGATATAACCCCTCGTGCCGCAACGCTTACTCTTGTAATTGGTAGCTTGGAATAACAGCTGGTCAAATGTGTGAGCTGGTACATCCTATGGTACGATAAAAAATTGTCGGTGCACAGATACTGAATTCTTTATTAGGTACATGTAGGACAAGACAAGCAGAAGTGGGCTCTGTAATAGTGTAGGCAAGAGTGAATTCTTAACAGCCACTTTCATAACTGGGTTGTGAGATGTGCGCAGTGATCTTACTAAATGCGTACGCTGCAACGGGGCGTACTTGATTGAGATCTGATAATGCATCCCTTCCCTACTTCCAGTGTGCATTCCTTCCAGTGCGCATCAAATGCTTCCTTTATGACGCGGCATCACGTGTCTTTCTTTCCTTTATTGCAGGAATCTTCCGTAGGATCTTAAACGGCCCCACGGAAAGAAATAAACAGACTCTGTCGCATGTATCTGCCTAATTCTTTTCTCACAATTTTTATTTCAAAGTAAGTTTCAGATACTTTGTTTTTGGAAGTAGTACATTTCCAAAGGTTTTCCGTGTTAAAATCGGCGTTCTGCAACGCGACATTTGCCTGGAAACAAAGCAGGCAATGTAGGGCTTGACTTCAGGGCATACGTTGTGCCCGCTTCGCTGTACATGGTAAATCATTAACGAAGACACGTCAGTGGATAAACCATCACTGAAATAGCAGGTCATCAGAATAGCTGACAGGGGGAAAATGTGCAGAGGAACAACACTTCAAGTATGGCGTGGACAAATTGATCAAGGTAAGGAGCTCCAGTCTTGGATGGAAACAGGTCAAAATTTGGATTCGTACTTGTTCTCTGTGCATTAGTTGCCTGTAATATCTTGCTATTTTAGAAGACAGCTCCATTTCGACATCAAAGAGGGATACGCGCAGGCCTCCACCAATGGATGTGTACCCCAGACAGACGTGCGCATGCGCACGCCCGACGACAGCGCATTTGGATGACGTGGAGCGTACAGACTACGTGTCACGTTCTACATGGCCCGGTGTAATTTTTTTTGTATAAAGATTCATAGTCATGTTAACTGCACCTCTGCTCCTAACATGTAATAAAATACCCATGTAATAGATTGGACGCACAGGCTAATGGTCCAAATACCTATGTAACCATTTTTTGTATTAACTTGATAAAAAAATAAAATAATAAAAAAACACGAGGCAGTCATCAAGGCAGAAAGTATACATAATACGACTGACCCTTTAAAATACGTATTTTTATAGGCACGACAGCATTTTTAGCGGAGCTATTTGTATATCTAAAGAAGCGGCCCTTTCCTTGCGGACGACGCTAGTGAATGTGTCCAGGGATGCGCTGCGGAAGAGAACCCCGGTTTGAAATAAGGACTCCCGATTCTTGAACCAGCTTCTTGCAGCTTCTTCCTAGGTAGAAGCAGACGTGACGCAGCTTGTATTCGGCGTTCCAGTTGTTAAACACGGTGTCACGGTCGTATGTTTCAAGCCAGGTTTCCAGGTCTTCGAGTGTTGTACCGTGAAATGTTGGCGGCTCCCTGGGTTGCTGAAGCAGGATCGATGCAGGCAGCCCAGGGGCCGTCATCGTCACTGTGCTCGAGGTCAAAGTATTGGTTTGCCTGGTGTTTTCCGGTAGGATCCCGTGCTCTGGCTGTAGTCCCTTGTAGTCTCGTGATTTGCTCGCATGTGCATTGTAGCTTAGTCAGCACGGCTGCATCCGCAACGTTGTCACTAAATGTGACTCCGAGAATCCGACTGTTGTCTCGCTATGGAACTGTTGACATTCAAGAGATCGTGAACACCCTATTGGCAACCATACAAATGACCGGGTTTGTTTATTTCTAACGCGCAAGGCATCTTCATTATTACTCAGTCTAAAACAAAAAAAAATCGAACTACATATGGTAAAATCCCTGAACTACTTCTTGATGTGAACGCGTGTAGTGCAAGAAATCTAGCTAGCTGCCATGGCGTTGCACTTGATGTATAAAACGGAGCATATAGTTGCGCTCACCTGCGCTTCGCTTTAGGTTTTACCGGTGAATCTGACTGAAATTCATTACTCCGCAGTGATTACCGGAGACCGGTTTTTCGACATCTCAAAGCGGCAATGGGATCTTCGCAAGAAGGACTTTCAGACTTCCATTTGACCGGACCGCCTTTCGCCACTAATTAAAAAGTTATTTTAATTTATTTAATCACCACCTCAATTTATCTGTGTCATCTTAGGATGTCTGCCGCTAGACAAAAAAGTAATTATGAAGGCAGTGAGCAAATATTCCTTTTCCCTCATTTTTTGGTGATCTTCGGGTCACATTTCTTATAATGCCCTGTATGCAATTTCATCTGTGTTTTTGTTCTGACTGGGTTTACGTTCTTGAACACCTGTTTGTTCACTGCTCTTGTAAACGGTGGGTTCTGAGTCTATTCTACCCAGAATTGATAGCATTCTACTTCATCTGCGAGGTACAAAAACAATACGCGCTTCTCTCTTTAAACGTTGCTTTTGTTCTGGCCGTCGAGCTCGTTTGCCTACACACCAGAGGATAATGCGGATTGTCTTTCTTTCAGGGATCACTCAAAAAAAAAAAAAAGAAGCCCTGCTGTTTTTATAGTTCAATAATCCTACTGCAGTAACAAAATATCCCAAACCTACTAATTTTTACATGCGCAGGTCACATCCCCATTTGTGTCCCGTACTATCGCTAACACATTTCGCGAACACATTTCCTTAAAACCCAGGAAAGGGAACTTAATGCAGCTCATGCTACCACACATACCTGCTATAGGCGAAAAAGTGATTAATTATTATTGTTAGAGTGCTAAAAACTCCAGTTGTGGGCCAACAGACGCTTACATTGCAAAAAGCACCATGAGTGCAGCTCCAAGTGTCACTATTCCCTAGTGGAACTTGAAATAGTTGCACTCCAAGTGCAACTATTTGTACTGTTGTAAAGCTCGAAGATGACACTTATTGTTGACTTCATGGGGGGTGCATTGACTAAATTAAATACTACGTTTCAGGCGAGTTATAGTAAACGCAGGCCCATTGCTCCTCTTCAGCCAGGAGCAACCTAATTGCTCCTCTTCAGCAATTTGTTAATCTCCCTTTTTAAGCAAGTCTTTCAAGGGACCGACAACTAGCCACAGCGTATGATTAAGTACTGGTCGAAATGAAAAGACCGTCAATTATTGCCACAGGATTGCCCACTTCCAGGAATTTTAGTAGCAATATATTCTTAAATTGCGTTTAAAACAAAAAGCCAGTATGTCGCACAGCCTAGTGGAACAGCCTTGGTGTTGAGCAATGGAGTCGTTCCCATTTGCTGTACTTAGTCTGAGGCTTTTGTGCGCATCATAATTACTGCTCAAAATTAGAGTATTTATATTATTATTCATCCCAGATATATTCCGAAATATTAGTCAAAGAAGATGACACTGAGAAGCGGCTACCTAGCTGAATCAACAGCCAAAAGAGGTACGTACAAGCCGCAAGTTTTCTTGAGGTCATTGGACAGCATTCACGCTGGACTTAAAACACTGTCGTCTTCAATGAATGGAAAGAAAAGACAGACATGGCAGTCCTTAAGCGAAATTTCGAAGATCTCTACAAACCATTGTTGAACCCAACCTACCACGAGTTCCGTTTTGGGTTACGTAGCCAGAAAGAAGAGGAACGTTTTAAGGAATTGCTAACCGAACTAAAAATACTGGCGAAAAGCTGCGAGCTTGCTGAAATGGAAAAGCACGTACTGATGAGCGGAATATTCCTGGGCATAAATGATAAGCACCTTAATTAGAGGCCTCTTTCGAGAATGCTTCTTTTGCAAAGAAAGACGAATTTTGCAGAGCTCGAGAGCATCTGGTCGGCAAGAAACTGAAAAAGACCAGACCATGCAGCAACTTTGTCAGTGCGCAAGTACAAATTGGACCAACAGCAAGGATGACGCTGTTTCGGAGATACGCAGCTACTGTAACTTCCGAGATTAACTACACGCGGAACACGGCGTAGTTCTACGCAGCAACCACCTCAATCTCTCTCCCAAGGTCCGCCGCGGTGGTGTAGTGGTTACGGTGCTTGGCTGCTGACACGGAGGTCACGGGTTCGATCCCGGCCGCGGAGGTCGCATTTCGATGCAGGCGAAATGCTAGCGGCCCGCGTACTGTGCGATGTCAGTGTATGTTAAAGAACACCAGTATTTTTAAAACTTCCGTAGCCCTTCACTACGGCGTCCCTCATAATGATTTAGTGGTTTGGGAGACAAAACTCCCACAATTATTATTATTTGCTTACCACGAGTAACAATAGCTTTGACAAACGCTAAGTTAGAACCTTTTACACATGCACAAGCATACCGCTGTAGGCCTGCCTTCCGCGGTCGCTACATATTCTCGGAATTTCCGGAATAATGCCTCTTGCCCACACCCTCAACCGTCTGATGCGTGTTACACGTTACACAAAGAATAAGCGAATTTCGGATTACTTGCAGTTTTTCCTTACCAGAATCTGCGCGTTAGGCGCACTTGGTTTCGATATCGCTTGGATCGGGGCCTTCAGTTTCAATTAGTAAAACCTCACACTGCATGTGCCTCTTTGGGATCTCTCCCCATCGTCACCCTTCATCACTTCTTTTTTTCCCCTTGTCCCTCTTCCCCTGTGCAGAGTAGCAGGCTAGAGCGAACTAGCTCAGGCCGACCTCTCTGCCTTCTAATAAATCATTCTCTCTCTCTAAATGCCGATACAGCTTGCCTGTGCTGACCAATACCTGCAGGACCAACATTCGTACACTCGAAAGCGTTCAGGCTATGGCTCTCAGAGTTTGTCTGGGGCTACCGCGATGTTCGTCAACAGCTGAGACAATTGCGATTGCAAATGACTACCCGGCCAAGACGCATATTGTAATGGAAGCGCTCAGAGCACACGTAAGGCATCTTGCTCGCGCCCCTGCCCATCATTTAGCTTCACTGCCAGAAGACCGACCTGGTGCCTCATTTTCTCAGACAGTCCTGTCCTACCGGGCACGCCTACCAACAGGATATACAGCTCCAGCCAGAGTTCCAACTCCCCCCATGGTGTATGACTCATCCACAGGTTCGACTCACGGTTCCAGGCATACGGTCAAAAGCCCGGCTCTCGTCTCCAGCGCTCAAGCAGCTTTCTCTTCTGTTGCTCTATGAGACGTACAGCGAGCATAACCATCTATATACTGACGCCTCAACCACTGTGGATGGGTCGGCAGGGTCGGTGATCTTGCCTGCAACAGCAACCACCGTGAAGATCAAGCTATCTCACCAGACGACATCCACAGCTGCGGAACTTGCTGCTCTACGAAGCGTACTTAAAGTAATTCACCATCAACGAGCCAAGAAATGGAGCGTGTTCACGGATTCCAAGGCAGCATTACAGTGTTTAATATTCGCCTTACGTCGAGGACCTCATGAACAACTAGTGTTGGAAATCAGAGAGCTCCTCCACCACCTCTTCATCCAAGGACATGACATCACGTTTCAGTGGCTTCCAAGTCACTGCGGCATATTGGGCAACGAACATGCCGACGCAGCTGCTAGATCTGCGCACGAAGACGGTATCCAAGAAGCCATCCCTTTCTCAAGGACTGATGCTGCCATGAAAATACGAGCGATAGCAAATGAAGATGTTAAATTCCTGTGGAACGCAGCAAGTTTACGGCACACGCGTCTGCATAGGCTGGATCCGTCTCGTCGACTTCGGCCTCCGTCCGGACTCTCTCGACTCGAGACAACGGTGCTTTGCCGACTGTGGCTTGGTGTCTCTTTTACCAAATCTTTAGCATTCCGAATCGGCCATGGAAGACAGTGCTGCTTGCGACCATTGCGGCAGCGATGAAACTATTGACCACGTGCTTTGTCACTGTCCTCGCTACAGCGCGCATAGACGGCCGCTAGCTGCTGTGTTGGCCCGCCTTGACGACAGACCCTTGTCAGAACAGTCAGTGCTCGAATGCCGACGCGAACTGTCTTCACAGAGAAAGTCAGTCAAGGCCTTACTGAACTTTTTGCATGGCAGTGGCCTATTGAATAGGCTATAGCGCCCTGCCCTCTTTTTCTTTTTTTTTTCTTTTTTTATTCGCGCGTCTACTCTCCTCTTCACTTTCCTTTTCCATCTTTCTTTTCCCTTTCCCCCCTCCCCTTAGTGCAGGGTAGCAAACCGGATGCTACACTTCTGGTTAACCTCCCTGCCTTTCTCTCTTTTTATTCTCTCTCTCTCTATTCTCTCTCTCTCTTAAATAAGGATATTTCATAAAGTGTCTCGTCCTACAACTTCTTTTTCATGTAAACAACTGCCATTTAGTAAATCATTAAAAAGTTGTTTGACGAGTTTTGTTATTAATTCATTCCAATGCAATTTTAAGTGCGACAAAGTATTTCCGCCACGGCGTTAAGTTCCTGTGTGAAGACCACAGAAAACAACCATAGTATTTTTACGAAAAGATATTTGTATTGTCCAAAACAAGGACACCTTGTAAAGAGCACTAGTAAAATCTACCATTTCTTTGATTCAGTACTAAACTAATGTGCAGCGCCCAGCAATAGAAACGGGACAGTAGGTCCGCGTGGCGACCAGCGTTTTGTGCTTGACCGTCAGGTGCTGGGTGACCTCTTGGAGGCCAGATGCTGTCACAGTGAAGGACAAAGCTATCAATTCATTACGAAAATGAGCCAGCTCTGAGTCCGCAGCGCTCGCCTGTGACGCAAGATAGCGCCGACTGCCCCTAGGACCCAGATCATAACATTCCAAGCGCTGAGCAATGTACTGCACGCATAAAGAGCTAGCCCATAAAGAGCCTATTCTCTTCACAGTCAAATAAAATAGCCAGAATGTGAACAAAGCGAACAAAGCCATTTTGTCAAGCAAGTTGCAGTGGAGTGCCAATAGCATTGTCATTGAAGTACCACAATATGGATGGTGCGGCATTGTTATATCTGGACAGAGCAGCGGCCCGTATTCTCTCTCTCTCTCCTCAACGAACAAAAAGGAATATAAAAGACAGGTGTTGTTTATTGGCGCTCTCGAGGGTTGTACATGTTTTTACACAATAGCCTTCACAATTGACCTTCATATGTCGTAAGCATCGTACGATTCAAAATGCCGTCAGCACTTTGCCACAACAATTTCGTAGTGGCCGAGCTTTATATATATCTGCATATTTTTATTTTTTTTGCACAAAGAGCTTGTTTCTGCTGAGCAAACTCATTCTCGTACCTGGCCACGCATCAGCAACCATGCTGCTCATCCTGCTCAGCCTCGCTCTTCCTCAATGCATGCTAGGTGCCGGTGTTTCTAATCCTGGTGGAAATGGTAATAACGTTCAGCGACCTGGCTACGGATTTTATCTGCCGTACGAAGAGAATCCTCAACATTTCGCCGAACAGCTCCTGAGAGACGTAAGCGAATATGCACCGCATTCTCATCGCCTCACAAACACACTCGCTTACACCCAATATACAGAAGCACGTAAAATTAAACAACTTTGCTCCCGGTTGTAGCTATACGGTCATACTCTCCATAATTATTCCTGGATCAGGGTAGCTCTCGAAGTCGCGCGCGTGTGGCATAGCCCAAAACACATAGCGAGGCCCGTGGCTGCAAGGTGGTGGTGAAGTAGTCTGCAACTCTCAATCGCGTCTTTTTTTATCGTCATGCGTACTTCAATAAGTCTAACGCTCATCTTCAAATATCCAAATACCTGTGGAGTTCGAAACAGTTGAATAGTTATTTCTTTGCTCAACCTTCGATTCTTATACATACATTATTTATAGTATATACGCTGTAGTGACAAATACGGTCACTGGTAGAGGAAGACAAAGAAGACTGTTTTGTGGTTGATGCTCGTGCTAGTTCAGCTGCGGCCACTGACTGCTGTCTCGTCGCTAGTCGTGATTAAAACGGTTGCCTAACCTCGGCTACTAAACGAATTATATCAACGCCATTGCTAATGTTTTCTTAATTGTCAAGCAGAATATCCACTGCCCTTTCGAAGAGTATGCGCCTCCAGCATTCGCCGAGCTACTGACTGGGAGCACGTTTGACATCAAGGGAGCGCACGTACCCGGCGGCATCTCTTGTTCGTCCCGCGCAGCAATGGCGCATGCCTCATTATTTCAGCGCATTTGTCGTATCTCTGGCACAAAGGGATGCCAGAGATAGTTTTAAGTCGCCATAGTTTAAATGCACATATATACCCCATAAAGTGGACGGGGGGTATTACCGCCGATGTATCTCAGTTGGCAGAGCATCGGAAGCGTTATTCGAAGGTCGCAGGTTCGGTCCCTGCCAGCAGCAAGTTGTCTTTTCGTCCACTTTTCTTTCTTCACATTTACATTACAATTACTACTAACAACATCCCCTATACTTTCGTTGGCATCGTTGTCTGGTTAGTTCTCATTAAATTGTGTCTAACAAAGAAAAAACGAGCCCTGAAAATTTCCACTTCTTCCCTTCAGCCTTAGTAACTAGGAAACACAACAAGCGAAAACACGCCCACAGAACAAAATTAACGCATCTGGTCATGCTCTAGACGCTGTGGCCGATCGCTTACTCTTAGCGATCTTTCAAAATACAAATGATATCGTTAGAAATAGATGCGCAAGAGCCACAATCTCAGAAAGCATGCCTGGATTTCCTTGTGGTTTCGTGATAAAATGTGGGGGTTATGAAATATCCCTTTCGCGAGTTCAACCTCTGTATGTTTCATTCCTCAAGGGCACGTGTACTGTTGAGCTTCTTTTTAGATGTGAAGCATCTTATGGCGAAGCTTAATCCGGTGATGGTGGTGGTGGTGGTGGTGGTGTGCCTCGAGGCCTCACTTACTGCGCATGCGCAAACCCTTTCAAAAAAATAAAAATACAAAAAAACCTCCTCTCCCCCCTATCCCTCCACGCGGCAACCACACCCTCACTGCGCATGCGCCTCCCCTCCTCTCTCCCCTCCTACGCTCCCCCCTCTCTCTCCTCTAGGCATCCCTCCCCGCGCTCCCACTGCGCATGCGCGTCCCCCCCCCTCTCTCTCCTCTAATACGCTCCCCCCTCTCTCCTCTAGGCATCCCTGCCCACAGCGTCCACACCCCCCACTGCGCATGCGCGTCCCCCCCCTCTCTCTCCTCTCCTACGATACCCCCCCTCTCTCGTCTCGCGACGCCGACGCAGGCAGCGTCTGCTAGCGAGTTTCTTGGTTGAAAAAACCGACTGCTCGCGCTGCACAACCGTTCACTGTCCATCCCGTATATATGGCAATGGATCTTGACCTCCAAGGTGGTGCCGGTGGGAGATTTTTCCTGTGCGTTGTTGAACAATAAAAATTCGCAGCGTGCGCGTTAACTAAAAGCCGACTGCGGGTCTCTGTGTCCAGTCGGAGTCTTCTGTCTCTCATTGCCCATTAGCAGCGATTGGCATGTTCCAGTAGGAAACACCGCTCCATCACTGCGTGCTTTGCGCCTCCTCAGTTTTCTCTCCTGCGCAACGCTGCGATAGCGCCAGCGTCAACGCCACCGCCAGTGTAAGCTTTAGCGCCTGCTGCTTCACATCTACACATGGTTCCCTTTATCGGGAGATGGAGTAATTTTTTCGTAAACTCACGCTTTCTCTCCTCCTCTTTCTCTCTGCTATCTTCCTTTCCTCTATCTCTTCCCTCCTCCCGAAAGAGTAAGCAGGTGTTGTGCCCCTCCAGGTGGCAGTTGCCATGGCTTGCTCTCTCCATCTTTTCTCTCTGTCCTTGTGTATCTGTGTATGCAAATCAAATAAATAAATAAATAAATAAATAAATAACAGTCGAAACGTCCCATTAAGATTTCTTCGTGCTCTCGCAAACTAGTGTTAGCATGTTGTTTGACTTTCCGTATATAATAATAGGCTAAAGTGGTAAGCCCATAAATAACTATAGTGGTCGTCATCACTCTCAATAGCATCGTGCTCATCTGTTGAAGAAACAGTTTGCTTTTTTTTTCTTATAATAGCTTTTTATCTATAGTCATAACAGCTCTGAATTATTGTGTTACTCTACCCAGCTTACAGATATTAATGAGCCAATTTTCATTAAAATGAGAAACTACGAGACGAACACCCCATACCGTTGTCACCACGCCCAGAAGGTTGGACAGATGTACGACGGTTCTTTCTGGTACAACCTTAACATACGAGCACCTACAAGAGCCGGGTATCAGTAGTAAGTAACCACGTCATTTTTTAAAGTGCTCATGATTGTTACGGCTTCCTTCCCCAATGTCATACAGTATTTATGATATTCTACCCATGCATGTGAGGCAAACGCTGCAGGCACTTAAAGCTACTGTGAAATAACATCGTTCATACGCTTTAGGAAAAGCGCGCGGGAAAAGCGTACTATGCGGATGCTACGTACGCCACGTTTTAGTGAATCTGGATTGCAATCCAGATTCACTAGAACATCGCGCGGTTTCACTTGATAGTGATGACGCGGACGTTGACACCGGTAAATCGCGTGAAACGGGAACGCATCAACGAGATTCTCTTAGTTCTCTTACTACAGAGACCCCCATTCATTCGTTGAAGCACAGTGCATCGATGACGAACTTTTTTGATCAGTTGAGAAATGAGAATATAAATTTCAAATTCCTTTCGCCAGGAGTAGCAAATTCTGTTTCTTTATTTTTTAAGAAGAGGTAGGCTCCTAATATCAAAGCGAATCAATGATACTTGCGCATGTACTGACAAAGGCCTTAATATTTCGGCCCGTTAAAAAAGGAGCCCGATTCTTTCACTTCATTTTAGGGAAATATTTTTTTCCTGGAGGTGTGAGCGTTCACTAACGTACGTGAAGTCGCTGCCGTACAATTAGTTTTGGTAATGTATGTATTGTCATGTATTCCGTGTGCGTCTGTACAGTGAAGCGTACGATAATGAAAATAAAGATTTGCTTTTGAAATGCTTTTCTTTATTGTGCGCATAAACAATTTTCCCGTTCCGTTTTAGCGTCACGTTTCCGAACATTGCGATTCCCTTGAGGACGGGGCAGCACCTATACCCCAATGCCCTGTGGTACAGGTTTACCCCAGGTGAGATCACCTCATTCATTGTTCTTAGCATCACACCGCGCGAACTTAGTTGTAAACACGAAAGCACTTATACGGTGCGACCTGTGTAAAGCGCTTTTGATATAACAGTTGTCCCATGCAAAATCGGAGGACCAGCGTGCGTACATTTTCTGTGTATTTATGATGCGGCGTGTGCATATGTATACACACATACCAACGCACGCAGGAACATACAGAAAGTATCGCTGATCCCCCCCCCCCCCCCCCCAAGAAAAAAAATCTGGCTACGCCCCCCGGTGGACAGCAACGTTTTGTTGGCTGCTTTCAAACATCCACTCATTATGTAATTCACGTGGTGTGACGCCTGACGTGACTCTACGCTTCTTCCACGCAAGATTACATGTGTTAACGCGACTCCTTGCCCTACATGACGACTGTATATGCTACTTTCAAGCAGGGGCGTAAAGCCATAAATGCCACAAGGGGGGGACACACATCTTCCAACGGCGGCCATTTTGTTTTTACAAATATGCTTTATTTTTAATTATACAGAATTAAAATTATGGATTCACATATAATAATAATAATAATAATAATAATAATAATAATAATAATACAATAAACGAGCATGAGTGTCGGGGCCCGGTGACAAAAAATAGCACTGGGCATCCAAGCCGCATCACATGGCGAAGTTAGTTTCTAATACCAACTCGTGGGCGGGCGCTAGCATCCTGCAGCTGCATCATTCGGATTAAAGTATGCAATAAAAAAAATGGTAGCACCTGTTGTGCTAACGCATAAAGGTATTTGCCATCGTGCGTACCGGCTAGAAGTACTTCGTTTCTGTTCACTGATGGTGCTTCGGGTTTCAGAGTTGGTTTTGCGAATTTTCGTTGTCCTTGACTGTCAAGAAATTCAAATGTGACGTTTGGAAGATAAATCTCAGGGGGGGGACACTTGCATGGGGTGTCCCCCCCCAGTCTGAGCACAGGGGGGGTCAGGACCCCCCCTGACCCCCCCCCATGATTTACGCCACTGCTTTCAAGGCAGTTTCAAGCACTCTGTGGTATAGTATTTGACTACCACACAAATTACCCGGATCGATTCCGGCTAGAACCCCGAATCTTTTCTAGAATCCATCCGGAATTTTTGGCACGGCGCAGTTTTAGCAAGATCGTTGCTAGTGTCACGCCCCCCATTCACACCAGGATTTTGCCTTACAGGCGCACATCTTTCATTGAGCGTTGCGCAGATGAACGTAATGTGGCACCCGCGTTTTCGCCGTTTCTTCGGCGCCGGGCGCGCAATATAGAGAGCGGCAGAATATTTTGCTGAAAGGAACGGAACGCCCGATGTGTTGCGATGAACGGCAGATGATAATCGTGTGGTGTTACGACGTGCGGCAATCACGCAATCGCGGGGTCAACGAAAAAGAGGGGAAAGTAGGCAAGCGCGTCCAATCAGAAGCGGCGAAGGCTGCCCGATAAGGGATGACAGCTCGGCTTGCTTGGCAAAGAATGCCATTCGCATTAGAAATGAGTTATACTTACTTTATAGGCGGTCAGCCACTTTTCATGCTCGAAGACAACCAAGCATAATGCAAAACGAGCATACCTTCACCGCGATTCAGAAACAACAACCCTACCTTTATTCCAGAAAAAAAGCAGTGTGTCGTACGGTAAATATGTGCTCCAGACTAACAGTTCTGGTTGCCGCTGCGAGGTGTTTCTCACTTATTTCAAACACCGCTGTGGACCCGAGGATTTGGAATCATATTATTCGATCAAGTTTTTTAGTAGCAAGAGCCCCGACTGACATTCTGGTTTCTCTGCCAAGCATATCCGGTCGAACACTTACTTCAGATTTTAAGAACATTCATAAAACGTATTCTAACAACAAAAAATTGATGGTGCTGGCCCAGGTTAAGAGTTATATTGGATGCATTTGATATCGGCGCGTAACATTACTTGAGATAAGGGCCTATGAACTATCAGGACAATTAACGAAAATTAGTTGATTGAGTTTATTGAAAGACCATGAGCAGCTGGGATCGTTCCAGCACCTGGCGTTAAGGACCTGAGCCACACGCTTCTTTCTACGTGGTCTCTGTGATCCGCTTTGCCAGCGCGCGAAACACAAAGTTCAGTTCAGTTCAACTCTTATTTTCAGCATCAAGGAAAAGCGTGCAATGATGTTGTGTGTAGTGGATAAAAAGTCTCTAAAACGGGCTTGAAAGCGTCCACTGAGCATAGCATTTGACCGACGGCATAACAATAAAGGCTAACAATACACAAGTAACATAATGCAGTACAACAATGCGAAAAGTAATAGAGGAATAACAATGTACAAAAAGAAATTTGATACCCCCAATTTAACATGTAACAAGGTTTTGACAAAAGCGAAAATGCAGTCATGATACAGGAAATGTTTAGTGAAGTGTACAGTCTAAAGAAATGATACATGCTTAGCGTTATGCATAAATTCCACACCCAAAGTAAACAATATATGAGAAAGAAAAGAAAAGAAAAAAAAACATGAAGCACAATAACTAGAACCGATATGCTGTTCTCGGAACCTTACTTATTTACTTAGAAGACGTGGGAACTGCATGCACAATCTCTGCTCCCCTAGTGAGTTCTGCCATGCGGAACCTCCCAGGTTTCGAAAAATAAAGTGTCACGTGTATTTACGTTAAATGACAAACGGCCAATAGTCTTCAGGGTATGGTATTTTTTCTTAGCTCTATTTACAACGTCTAATGAGGATACCTTCATAAAGGTTTGGAAGTGAAAGCAATTGCAACTCGTGGAAAAGTGATTCTGAATGGCTTCCGCATGATGCATTTGCACACGCCCGACCAACGTTTTTTTTTTTTTTGTATTATGCGTAATTTACTAATGTTACAAGCAGTCATACCTCCCCACACTAGGTAGTAGTAAATTAAAACTGACATAAGTAAAGAGTTATAAATAAGGAGCTTCACATTAGTGGGAACTGAATAACATACTTCACAATATACCGGCAACTCGAGCTAATTTAGTTGTCGTAGCTTCTACGCGAGGATCCCATGACATGTGCTCTTCAAAAAGAACACTTAAGCACTTAACTGAAGGTACTAAATGAATATGCGAGTCCTGAAACTTGAGAGCAACTTCTCTATCAACTTCACTATTCTTGGGTAGAAATGGCAGTAGACCAGGCTGACAACTTATTCAGTACTTCACTTCCCTTCAGGAGTGCATACACTCAGTTAAGGACTTCAATACGGTAGCTAAGCGGGCTTGTTGGTACGTACACATAGTTATTCTAAAACAGCGCACAAACGGGACAAGAGCGAACCACACGACACAAGCGCTTGTGTCGTGTGGTTCGCTCTTGTCCCGTTTGTTTTTAGAATAACTATCAGTTAAGGAATACGCCACAGCACTCGAGCGCCCACGTGCGCATTGCACTACCAGACACCGAAGTCAAGGAATAAGGCCACCTTCGGAATATTTTTTTGAAGTGCGGAGCACTTAAGAGGGCCGGGCTGTCGTGTATCCGTCGCTTGGCGTAACGCCCTATGTGCTAGAGCACTGCACGGGCTCGGGCCTGCCCGAGAATTGCCCGGCCCGGCCCGTGGGCCGGGCCGGGCCGGGTAAAGTAGGTTTCACGGCGGGCCCGGGCCGGGCTCGGGCCTGAAGCTCCGGGCTTAGGGCCAGGCCCGGGTTTGAGGTGCCGGGCTCGGGTCGGGCCGGGCCTGGACTTTTCTCGATTCTTGAAGGGACACGAAATTAAGACACTGCAGTGGTTTAGACTAATAATGTGTATTCTGAGAATTTGAATATCATTCCTTTCACCACCGTAAGCTTATTCACACAGGAAAAAATCAAGGCCAACGTTATATTTTAGAATTTCGCGCTGAAATCTCCGCGCGTGGCGTCACGGATTTCAAACTGTATTCGTCGTATTTTGGGGGCACTGGATCTTCAAAATTTCCTGGAACTTGGTATGTTAAGTCTATGGGCTACTTACAGGTCAATTTACTTCATTTTTACCGATTAGGATCTACGTAGGCCCCAGTAGACGCCATCAGAATCTATAACGTGACGACTTCTGCTGCGTGAATTTCAAGGGCGTCGCCACCCGCATTTCCGCGCTTACCAAGTCTTGTCATGGCTTGCGTGGTTATTTTGGAATTGTCAAACAGTAATTTACTGATAATGAAAAAATTATTCTTCTCTTTAGTGTCCCTTTAAGTTTATTCCGGAGAAATGCACATGTTTCACATTTTATCTCGAAAAAAAAAATGTTTCTTTTATGTGGGGCAAGCTATTTGGAGTTCCATGGTGGACAAGTACTGACCTCCTTTTGCTTCTTGTATATGGGGCTGCTTTGTTTATCTGAAACGGGCGAGCTAAAAGTAAATAGGCCAGACGCTTACATAGTTAACATCTGGCTATTCTGGGCTTTATTCACATTCTTTATTATTTTATATCCCTAATGCTATTCTGTGATCACAGTAATTAAGCTAATATAATAAATTTATAACTTATCATCGCAAGAGCTCTAAAGCTGGGAAACGATCTTGACTATTTCAGCCCTCCCCTAAAACGAAAGGACTGCCCGGAGTCTCGTTACATAGGATTCCTATAAAGGCATTTGTTTTCCATGGCTCTGTCACGGCTCCCAGTGGTCATGTCACGCGAGATGGACATGCACAGCCTGCTATGTGCGCCCACATTGTTAGCGTTTGAGCTTTCGTCTTGTTCAGCTATAGCAGGGGTCTCAAACTCGCATATAACGGTCTGCATTCACGATAATTTAGTCCCGCAAGCATTGGCGTAGCGAGGGGGGTGGCACACCGGGCACATGCCGCTCCCCCCTCCCCCCCCCCCCCCCGAAATTTTTTTTTCGCCATGGCACACAGAGCGAAAAATGACCATGTCAAGGAGGTGCCCCTCCCGAAATCAAGGTGGTGCCCCCCTCCCCCCGCCCCCCCCATAAAAATTTCTGCCTACGCCCCTGCCCGCATGGGCCAGGGCAGGGGGTAGGAGGGGGGTGGGAATAGGCTGTAGCAAATGTCACCTGATTTTGTCATTTGAAATACATTTCTCATATCTCATATATCGGTCATTTCTGAAAGGTATTTAGTGGTGAGATTCCAATAACATATCTATACCTACCTCCAAAATGACTAAAATCTGAACGCCGATTCTGAAATATAGACTTTTCTTTCACGGTTATGTATGAACGCATGGTGGACGCATGGGGTGTCTCACAAGAAAATGCTTTAGACCTGTCATGCCTATGTAGCTTAAGGAAGTACTTATAAAGAAAAAATAATCGGACGAAGACAGCCGTGTGCGGGCCGCGTGTTTGAGACCCCTGCGCTATATAGTGCGAGAGATACATGATACTGCCGCAACAACGTTGGAATGTGCAGGAATATCATAGGTCCATTAAACAAGGCCTCGGGCAAAGTACATTTGCTTACGAAATGCCTGTCTTGAAAAAAGACAATTACGACTTCCGTGCCATGTGATTGATGTCACTTTACCTGGAACCATATAAGTAAGCGTCGAAAAGCTTATTCGCGCCTTTAATACCGCACTGGAACAAAGCCTGAAAATATATCGAGATCTCTTCGTCCTCCTCCTGTCAGTCGTACAGTCCAATGACCACCTTCTATACCAGTACAACATCGTTAGGAAGGCGTACACCATTATAATACGAAAAAAAAAAAAAAGAGACCGCAGTGCAAAACATGCATAACATACACTGCTGAAAACTGCAAGGAGAAACCCTCAAAGAGGAGTTTTATAGATGGCATTGAAGACCGGCATGACGTTCGGGGGCGAGAGAAATGAACGGATGAGCTGGACAGCTATGTTCAGTGTGCGGAAGTCCGCAGAGACATCCTAAATTTGCTTAGGTGGTGGAAGTTAAAAAGAAAAACAGGCGACGCCTTCACAATTCGCAAAACAGATGTACTCCCCTGCTGGCGTAAGCAGCGCGAGAAACTTTAGCGCGGCAGGATATGTGATGCAACAGCGCATAATTTGATTTTTTCGCACAATGACATGTGAAGAAACAAGCTGTAAAATATGCCACAAACAAGTGCTAGAGTGTATATACTAGCAGCGGTGGGAAAGATTAAAAGAATGCTATGACAAATATAGATATATATATATATATTTTTTTTTTTTTGCGTTTCGACTGCTTATACGTATTTCTAAAAGTAGACGGGGTGCGCGCGGTTCATTATAATATTTGTCTAGGTTAGTGTAGTTACAAGAACGTAATAAATTTTGCTTTCTTTCTCTATTTCTCATGCTGTGGCAAGGGGCTACTATGCTGAAGACAGGCGCTACATATCATGAAGGGTGCACGATTGGCTTTGTCGTTAGAGCATGCTTTAAATTTTAATACACCGCAATATAAACAAAGGGAAGAGAGCGTTCTGTTCCTTGTGTCCTCTGTTTTTATTGCGCTCTGTATTGAAACTGAACTCATGCTGCAAATCACTTTCCTTTCTACAATATTTGCGGCGAAACGCTCTTGATGCTCCCCATAATTTACGTTTGGGCACCCAGAACGGGAGCCTTGTTCACAACGATTGTGAAGGCTCCCATTATGGGTCCCGCAACGTCAACGCATTTTTACTCCCTTGTGGTCGGTGTCCTCGTCTTTTTATTCAATGATTCTTCCGGACCAGACGGGTGTCCGTCCAAGCCATGATTGCATCCCCATAGTGTTTGCAGAAAAAGTAGGCACAGTGTACCACTGCCAAGCAAACATTCATTGCATCCAGTATATCAGCTCAGCTGTTTCCACCGTGAGCCCCTTTATACAAGAAATTACCATACGTTAAAGTATAATTGTTACCGAAGCATGCGCCACCAAAGTGTACACATATGCCACTTAAAACACCTTGTCTATTTCGTGTTCGGGCGACACCACTTAGATTATTGGCTCGGGCCTCGGTCGGGCCCGATCTGCGGTCGGGCCGGGCCGGGCCGGGTAGGCGAATTTTTTCCTCGGGTACGGGCCGGTCCCGGGTCTCGCTTTGAATCACCGGGCCGGGCTCGGGCGGGTAAGCTTAAACAACTTCCTGGTCCGGGCCGGGCCCAGGCCGAAAATCCAGGCCCGTGCAGTGCTCTACTATGTGCATCATATTGAGCGCGCGCTCGCGCCAACGAGAAGTCTCCTTTCCCTCTTTCTTCGAGTGCCTTGATGATGATAAGTGAGTACGCGCTCGTGCCAAGAAGTCTTCTTCCTCTAGTTCTTCGAGCGCCTTGATGATGATCACTTATCATAATCAGCAAAAAAAAAAAAAAAAGAACTATAGTGCGCTTGGCGTAACATAGACACAACAATAAGCAAGTCGCATACACAAACGTAGCCACCACAGCTGAAAAGAATATTAGTAGAAAATCAGTTCCGTGGAAACACGCAAGGTCCAGAAAGGTTTGTGGAAGAAGAAAAAATAGGAAGAAAAATAGAAAGAGCAGGAAAGAGGTAATAAATACAAATAAAGGAAGAAAAAAAAAGACAGAAAAACGAAAAAAAGAGGAAAAGAAAGAGAGGAGGAAAAAAAAAACCGAAGATAAACAAAGGAGGCTGCCCAGCTCTGCACTTCCTTCAGGCTTGGTACCTTTAGTGCGAAGCTGCCTTAATTTTAACGCGATAGCGTTAAAGAGCTCGTTTCGCAGAAATTCCGGCGTCGGCGTCGGCGTGGTTGGTTGTGAGCGAAAAATCATCATCTTGTCCATGACCGAAAAATCGAGAAAGATGCAAATAAAATAAATAATAAAAACTTCCGGGTCCGAGTGAGGATTGAACCCAGGCCGCCTGCGTGGCACGCAGGTGTTATACCACACAGCCACGCCTCAGCTTGAAAATACGATGAAAATAACTTCCTCTGTTTGGAAATGCAGGGAAAATAACTTTCATGCTTCGCAAACGCAAGCGTCCTTTATATAGGCGTCGCAATATAACATGTGTAGCGAAGCTTTGGAGCTATACAGTGGGTCATCCTCTCCAGCGCCTTCTAGTGGGTCGCCCTCTTCGACGAGAACTAGCAGCTCGTGCTGAGGGTCGGTCCCCGCCTTGGCTGTCGCTCTTTGCATCGTCGCCAATAAACGTCTTAACAATTTGGTGGAGAGTGCTGTGCCCTTAAAACAACTTCGGCCCGCATTCGATGCCTTTGGAGCTTCGATCCCGTACCGTACCATCTACCATGCCCCAAGACGCCGCTCAGCAAACGCTTCCTCCTGCGCCGACGCCATGTCCCGGTGTCCCCCGCATCCGCGATCCTCCTGTCTTCACCGGCGCGGATGGCACCGACGTCGAGGACTGGCTCGCCATGTACGAACGCGTGAGCGTCCCCAATAAATGGGACGAGGCAGGAAAACTCAGCAACCTGGTTTTCTACCTCGCGGGTGTGGCCGGCATGTGGTACAACAACCACGCATCCGATTTCCCGACTTGGTCCGCTTTTAAGACTGCCGTCGTCGACGTGTTCGGCCGTCCTGCCGTTCGTAAGCTGCAAGCCGAACAGCGTTTGCGTGAACGAGCACAGCAGTCCGGCGAGTCCTTCACTAGCTACATCGAGGACATCCTTGACTTGTGCAAGAAAGTGGACGCCAGCATGTCGGAGTCTGACAGGATCAGGCATGTTCTCAAAGGCATCGACGACGATGCCTTCACCATGCTCCTGGCCAAGAACCCTCGCACTGTGGCAGAGGTCATTACGCTGTGCCAAAGCTACGAGGAGCTGCGCCGGCAGCGCTTGATGACCCGTCGACCGCCCTCACGCGACGCTGATCTCGCGGGCTTGTCGGCCGTTTCTGACCACACCACCTTGCTCACCGAAATCAAGTCTTTCGTGCGTGAGGAAATTGCCCGCCAGGTCTCTCTACTGGCTTTCGCTCCACCGCAACATGTTGGACAGCCGTCAACTACACTCCTGCCTCCCCTCCGCCGAGCGATTCAGCAGGAAATCGCGGAGGTCATCCCTGAATACCACCAGCCGCCTCCAGTACCTGCGCCACTCAGCTACGCACAAGTTGTAGCCAGGCCGCCCCCACCGATTCCTGTGGCTGGCCCGCTTAGTTACACCGAAGCCGTCGCCAGACCCCAGGCCTTCGACGCCAATGCCCCGCATACATACGCCGACGTCGTCCACGTGCCACGACTGCCGCCCACCATGCAGTCATATCAGCAGCCGCCTCCCGCATCGCGCTCTGCGACATGGATGGGACCCGCGAACCGATGGCGCACTTCCGACAACCGCCCCATCTGCTTTGCCTGCGGTTGCGCTGGTCACGTCGCACGCTATTGCAATCGCGTGCAGCAGCCTCGGGTCTCATCCAACCTTCCCAGCCAATCGAGCCGCCCTTATTATGACCAATCGCCGCCTAAGTCACCGACGTCCCGCCCCGCACCATCTCCACGCCGTTCACAGTCTCCACGACGTCGCTCACTGTTGCCGATGCGGCCACGTCCGCCCGCACGCGACCAGGAAAACTAGTCGTCGCAGTCCACGAGGCAAGGGCTGCGACGCTGTCGAACTGCGAAAGCCCTCAGGGAAGCCCATCGAACGTGATAGACGTGTTTGTGGACGGTGTTCGCGCATCTGCCTCTGCCCTTGTAGATACTGGCGCCGCCGTATCCGTCATGGACGCAAAACTTAGCCGATTACTGCGCAAAGTGACGACGCCACTTTCCGGGCTCTCCCTCCGTACAGCCAGCGCCCAAAGCATGCACCCTACAGCGGTGTGCACAGCCCGCCTCATGATTCGGGACGCGATGTACGCCGTCGAACTGATCATACTTCCTGCATGCTCTCACGACGTAATCCTAGGATGGGATTTTCTCTCCAGCCACGACGCCGTCATTCATTGCGCACCAGCTGAAATAGAGCTCTCACCATTCGCTGATTTGACGCCGGCCGACAGTCCATCGGCTGCAAGCAAGGTACTTGTCAAAGACGACACCAAAGTGCCTGCAAACTCGTCGACGGCGGTGTCGGTCTACTGCGCCAGTCTTTCCGACACCGTTGCGCTCCTCTCGCCATCTGACCGTGTTTTCCTGAGGAAAGGATTGCTGGTTGCTTTCGCGACCGTGCAAGTCACTCACGGCAGCACCTCTATTTTTGTTATGAACTCATCGCCGTGCAGTGTTACGTTGGTGCGAGGGGAATGTCTCGGCAGCGTGGAACCCATCGAAGACGCACAAGTTATGGATGAACCCTATGAAACGCACTTCCCAAGTTCCACTACGCTCAGTGCTGTTTCTACGTCTGCTTCATCATCCGCTGATGTATTTGGTTCCTCCATTCCCGACCACCTTGCGCCGGTCCAGCGTTCCCAGCTTCTGGGCCTGTTGGAAGAATTTCGCTCTTCTTTCGATGTCGCTCAACCTTCTCTCGGCCGCACGTCCGCCGTTACGCATCGCATCGACACAGGCGCCCAACCACCACTGCGGCAACGTCCATATCGCGTATCTCCCACAGAACGCCGTGTAATCAACGAGCAAGTCGACGACATGCTTCGACGCGATGTTATTCGACCCTCTAACGGCCCCTGGGCGTCTCCTGTCGTTCTCGTTGCGAAGAAGGGCGGTTCTGTGCGGTTCTGCGTGGACTACCGACGCCTCAACAAGATCACTCGTAAGGACGTGTATCCACTACCGCGAATAGACGACGCGATTGACAGCCTGCAAGGAGCAGAATTCTTTCAATTTCTCGATTTGCGCTCAGGGTACTGGCAAGTACCTATGGCTGAGGACGCCCGACTGAAGACCGCCTTTGTCACGCCCGACGGACGGCTTGTACGAATTCAACGTCATGCCGTTTGGGCTGTGCAATGCGCCCGCCACCTTTGAGCGCATGATGGATACCGTTCTGCGCAACCTGAAATGGCACACGTGCCTGTGCTACCTCGACGACGTCGTCGTTTTCGCTCCGGACTTCTCCACGCATCTTCAACGCCTGTGGCATGTTTTGACGCGCTTGAATGACGCCGGTCTGCAACTGAACCTAAAGAAGTGCCGATTCGCAGCACGGCAGCTGACAATACTCGGCTACGTCGTGTCCAAGGACGGAATTCTCCCCGATCCAGCCAAGCTTCGGTCCGTGACCGAGTTCCCCAAGCCGACCTCCGTCAAGGAACTGCGCAGTTTCGTAGGACTGTGTTCCTACTTTCGGCGCTTCATTCGCAACTTCGCGACTATCATATCGCCGCTGACGAAGCTCCTCGGAAGTAACGGGCCTCTCCATTCGTGGTCGTCAAAGTGCGACGACGCTTTTGCAGCGCTCCGTCGTTTGTTGACGTCGCCTCCCATACTACGCCACTACGACCCTACGGCCCCTACAGAGGTGCATACGGACGCCAGTGGTGTTGGCCTCGGCGCTGTCCTTGCGCAGCGCAAACCAGGGTTCCCGGAATACGTCGTGGCGTATGCAAGCCGTACGCTTACAAAAGCCGAGACCAATAACACCGTCACGGAGAAAGAATGCCTGGCAATCATCTGGGCCCTTACGAAGTTCCGACCTTATTTGTATGGCCGGCCATTTGATGTCGTCACCGACCATCACGCACTGTGCTGGTTGTCGTCATTGAAGGATCCATCAGGTCGTCTCGCCCGTTGGGCGCTTCGCCTGCAAGACTACGACATCCGCGTGCTGTACCGCAACGGACGCCAGCATGCTGACGCCGACGCCCTGTCGCGCTCTCCCTTGCCTGACGACAATGCCCACAGCTCAGCGTCTCACCTTGCCGTTTCTTCCATCGACCTTCGTACCCTGGCTACCGAACAGCGCAAGGATCAATGGATTGCCTCACTGATAGACTTGCTGACTGATCCATCGGCAACACCACCCACTCGCGCGTTGCGTCTTCAAGTCCACCATTTCGCCGTTCGCAACGACCTCCTCCACCGACGCAATTACAACGATGACGGCCGCCAGTGGCTACTAGTCATACCCCGCAGTCTGCGCTCTGACATATGCGAGTCGTTCCACTCTGATCCGCAATGTGCGGACTCCGGGGTATCGAAGACTTACCACCGCATTCGCCAACGGTACTTTTGGCGAGGGATGTACCGCTACGTGCAGAAATTCGTTCGCTCCTGCATATATTGTCAGCGCCGCAAAACTTCAACGCACCTGTCGCCGGCAGGTCTGCAACCTCTACCTTGCCCTGACAGGCCGTTTGGGCGCGTTGGTATCGATTTGTATGGGCCACTTCCACTAACGTTGGCTGGTAACCGCTGGGCCATCGTCGCTGTAGACCACCTCACGCGATACGCCGAAACCGCCGCCCTCCCCGCGGCTACAGCGTGCGATGTGGCTTCCCTCCTGCTCCACCGATTCATGCTGCGTCACGGTCTACCCCAGGAACTGCTCAGTGATCGAGGCCGTGTCTTCCTGTCCGAAGTCGTCGAAGCCATTCTCAAAGAGTGCAGTGTTGTTCACAGCAAAACGGCTGCTTACCACCCGCAGACGAATGGCCTCACCGAACGCTTCAACCGTACGCTCGGCGACATGCTCTCCATGTACGTCGCCGCCGATCACACAAATTGGGATGCCATTCTGCCATTCGTCACCTACGCCTATAATACCGCCCCTCAGAGCACTACTGGTTTTTCGCCTTTCTTTTTATTATATGGAAGGCACCCGTCGCACACCATCGACACGATACTTCCATACAAGCCGGATCCATCTGAGTGTGCGCCTATTTCTAACACAGCCAGGCTTGCTGAAGAGTGTCGAGAGCTTGCAAACACCTTTACTACACATGATCAAGAGCGGCAGAAGAGCATTCGCGCTGACACCAGCACTTCTGCGCCTACGTTCCTCCCTAGAGCGCTCGTATGGCTCTCGATCCCTACCACGGCAACTGGCCTCTCTTCAAAACTACTGCCCAAATACGAAGGCCCCGACCGTGTCGTCGAACGCACTTCCCCTGTAAACTACCTGATCGAACCCATCGAACCATCTTCGGACATGCGCCGTCGAGGGCGCGACATTGTCAACGTGGAGCGCCTCAAGGTCTACCATGACCCGCTCATAGTAACCAGCTGTTAGGTCGCCAGGCGGCTCCCTTTTCGTACCCGGGGTAATTGTAGCGAAGCTTTGGAGCTATACAGTGGGTCATCCTCTCCAGCGCCTTCTAGTGGGTCGCCCTCTTCGACGAGAACGAGCAGCTCGTGCTGAGAGTCGGTCCCCGCCTTGGCTGTCGCTCTGTGCATCGTCGCCAATAAACGTCTTAACACATGTAATATCCCAGTAATATTGCGTGGTACAAGCGTACATTACCATCGGGCGTCAGAACATGGGACTATCATAACGATTTCGTAGTTTAAAGCCGGCCACCGATTGCACAAGGCACACACCCTACTGCGCGTATTCCCTTAACACCACGTAATGGGTGCATAGCAAGTATGCACTAAGTGGTTGAAGTACGCACTCGGGACGGGATATCGCTATCGCGTTCAACTCTTAAAGGCGTAGCTTAAGGGTCCCCCAATTTTTCGCCCTTCGTTTTAACATCATTTCCAGGTTCAATAGGGATGCAAATTTGGCCGAACTCTCGTAGAAACTACGCAATGATTATTAGGTGCGAAGCAGCTTAGGGGCTAGGTTTGTCGGCGTCTCCTGCGGTCGCGGTGTGTCAGGTAGTCAAGGTCCGTCATAAAAACGGGTATGCGCCACAATGGGTAAATCCCACTACTCGCTACCAGTCCACTAAAAATGAAGAAGGCAACCGTCAGCCCAATAAATAGCCGACGACGTTAGTGGAGCAAAAACGCCCTTCTCTACATGCCCGGTTTCAGGCTTGGCACCACTTGTGCCCCATCAAAGAAATCTCTCTCAACGCACTGCATGCTTCGCTCCTCCCCCCTGGTTTCACGTTAGAGGAGCCGAAACACCCATCCCTACACACTTCGCCTCTCCCCAGTTTTAACGCGATAGCGTTAAAGAGCTCGTTTCGCAGAAATTCCGGCGTCGGCGTCGGCGTCGTTGGTTGTGAGCGAAAAATCATCATCTTGTCCGTGACCGAAAAATCGAGAAAGATGCAAATAAAATAAATAATAAAAATTTTCGGGTCCAGTGAGGATCGAACCCGGGTTGTCTGCGGGGCAAGCAGATGTTCTACCACACAGCCATGCCTCTGCTTGGAAATACTGTGAAAATAATTTCCTCTGCTTGGAAATGCAGTGAAAATAACTTCCATGCTTCGCAAACACAAGTGTCCTTTATATAGGCGTCGCAATATAACATGTAATATCCCAGGAATATTGCGTGGTACAAGCGTACATTGCCATCGGGCGTCAGAATATGTGACTATCATAACGATTCCATAGTTTAAAGCCTGCCACCCATTACAAACGGCACACACCTTACTGCGCGTATTCCCTTAACACCACGTAGTGGGTTCATAGCAAGTTCGAAAACATTTCCCACATTTTCCGCGCATAATTTCTCCTGGTTTAAAGCATACTACCCATTACATAGTATGCACTAAGTGATTGAAGTACGCACTAGGGACGGGATATCGCTATCGCGTTCAACTCTTAAAGGCGAAGCTTAAGGGTCCCCCCAATTTTTTTTTCTTCCTTTTTTTTTCTTTTCTGAAATCCGCTCGAAATATGACGTTAACCCGTTGCAACGCCTTTTTTTTCTGCCTACTGTAGCACACCCCGCAGCACTTCGCAAGATTTTGACCATCAACAGACGTCTCGGCTGTGCCGTCTTGGTTGAACAGCTCAGAGATGGTAGGAGAGGTAAGCGATGCATCTCGACACATGCGCATCCATGCACTATATTCTCGACTGCATGCTATAGAATTTGACGGGTAATGAGTTATGAATGGCGAATGAACACACAAACAGTTTACCATGCGGTACGTGTACAATTGCGCTGCATAATAAAATACTGATGCTGCTAACGAGCGTAGTTTTGTAAAGATAATCAACACTTGAAATATGCGTCATCACTTGAATTTTCTGATATTTTGTTCATTTTACCTTACTATGGCAATTTTTTTTGAGTAATTTCGTAAGTATTCATTCCACATTTTAATCTGCGGTAACCTGAGGGAAGATGTCTGCTCCCACTAATAATTTGCACATATGCTACATCCAATAGAGCTTACTTATTTCAGTGACGTCAAGCACTTCCGAAGAGTTCCAGATAATTGACTTCGCCATACAGACACGCGTTCTGTATCTTGTTTTACGTCGGGAACATGATGGCCTGGTAAATTTGGAAGGGGATTCTGATAACGCCACTCAGTTAAACGCAATGTGTCGTGCAGTAACGACGAGCATTTAGTTCTTAATGTGCGCAGTATTTGCATTAGCAGACAAGCGGTACTGACGGTTCGAATGGAAGCCACTGTATACGTCACAGGTGAAGGGGAGGCGCACCACGATTCTGTGGACGGGGCTCGCTTTCTTTTTTTTTAAGTTGTAAACGACTATAGTAATTACTATACTCAGTTACAAGCTATTACTATTACTAATACACATACATTAATAAATGTTTAATAGTGTGTCAATTCAGCTGTCTTCTAAATTCGGGCATCGGGCAAGGTTTGTTCATTGTGTGAACAAAGTGCTCGCTTAGTCCACTTTATGAGGAGAACCGTGGCGCCTCACGAACAAACATGACAATAATAATATAATAAACAAAAGGCAGGGAAAAAAATAACCAATAAACAAATAAAAATAATGAGCAATGATAAACGAGCAATAACGAGATGATCAAAGCAGACATCCTTACTTCTTTCTGCGCTAGCAGAAATCGTGCACCAGCACGCTCTACAACTCACCTCATTGAACAATGCTTCCAACATGCCATTCTGATGCACCTGTAATGTCGGTCTATTGTTGTTCTGCGAAGACAAAAAATGTCGGCAACAGCGGAGCTAGTGTTTGACATAGCTTCCTCTAAGTTCTGGCGGGACAAGTCACGTGTCTAGTGGTTACATGATGTTACGTGATATTGGTCAGGTGACTAGCTGTTACGTGGTCATGTAAGCGGTTTCCAAATTGAGCAAGGAAGGCGCAGCTGCAGAGATAATGTAACGAATGCGATTAAGTGGCGAGTGGGAAAAACGTGTGAAAAAATTAGTGTTGCAATGCGTCGGCGACAAGACAAAGGTGATAAGTTACACTCGGATTTGAGGTATGAAACACTGATATCATACGAATACGAAGCATGATTGAATCTAGCTCCACGATTCAGAATGGTCGCCGAGGCAACGCGGGGGTCAGCCGATCTTAAACAGATCCGCTATTAAAAATAAGGACGGTATACGGTAGCGCATTCAGGGTGTCGCTATTCATGAACTTAAGCCTATTATTTGATACGCTACGCAGGTTGCCAGTTGGTGCAGACAAGTAGCACAGTCGACTACAATGTTCCACCACAATGCCAACGGGCATACGACGAGAACTGCAAAGGAAATAGCGTTACGCTTTACGAAACAAGCTGCAAGGCTTCGCAAGCCTACTTTCCACAGCACGGGACGAAAGTATAAATGCCGGCCATTTATGTGTCAGGCGAGCTGATCAGCAGCACTTCTTGCTCAACTGTGGGTGACATCTACAGGTAATCACCCGAATTCTACATGTGGTGAATATGCCGCGGGTTCTTTTTGACAATAAAACTCTTCTCTCATTAGCAACTACAAACCATCTAAACCACTAACCGACTCGTTTCACTTCAACTGACTTTTGCATAGCAACTCCTTCGATGGGTGAATGAGCATTTATTGGACGTTCGCTGTAACAAATGTTTCTGTTGGCAGACAATCTAGATAAATTGAATTGATCCTAAATATAATAACAGTGCTGCAGCTCTAGCGCCAGAGTCGGTAACCATTGCAAAACTTTAATCATTCAGCCGTTAAAAATTAAGACGAAGGTGATTCAACGCTGCGCTTAAAGGAGATCAGCGGAGCTGGATTCAAGGCCTCACGTTCATCGTAGACTAACACACCCTTCCTAGCGTTTTGAAGGAGAAGCACAGCAAGAATATATCAAAATTCGTTAGTAGACAAAGATTTCAAAAGGGAGCTTACCGCACACGCTTCCCTTCCGCTCTAGAATTTCGATATATGTTTATTTTTGCCCAAATACTGGTGTATCTTGTAGGAAATCCCAGAATGAAGCAAATAATGCGCCAAATGGGTTCAGCGAAGTACTAACAAGTGCCACACCCCAGGTAAACGTTCTTGCATAAACACTGGCTCAGTAGTCCATTAGGACACTCTTCTTATGTGCCCCTTTAATACGGGGTCAGGACTACCAGACAAACCCTCCTGGTAGGCTGTCATGCGCAGCGCGGAGCTCAGCAACCACCTCTTGGCAGTCCATAGGGCCCGGGACATCGCCGAAGGGCTCCAGCTTCCGGCTCCTTCCTGGGTGGAGCCACCTGGCTGAGCTAGCGGGGCCTCCGGACCCGTTCAGCTTCTGCAACTTTTGGACTACAATAAAGTTCTCCGTCACTAACTCGCAGACTCCCAAATATGTTCCGCTTTTCAGAACACGTACCGTTTCATAGATCTGCTACTTCAGATTAAAACAAGCAATAGAATCTGGGAAGCATGCAATTGGTTTGTGTGATTTAGCGTCCCAACGCTATTTACGTTATGACAAACACCGTAGCGGAGGGCTCGGTATAATTTCCACCACACGGCATTCTTTATCGTGCACTGAGATCGCGCCGGGCATGGTCCTCTAGCATTTCCCCTGCATCAAAATACGACCGCTGCTCTCGGGGTCGAACCCACGTCTTTCAGGTCAGCAGCCGAGCACCGTAACCACTCCGCCCTCTCGGCGGAAAGCTGGCATCTGCAATGCACTATGCTTGAAGGACAAGTACAACGGATTCGCCAAACAGTGACCTTTTAGTGCTTAAGGGGCATCCTTCAGATGCTCCTTGCAGTCTTACGCGCTGCAATAATGCTCACACTCGAGCGTTCGCGCTTCACCAAGCGGCATGACAAATACTGAGCCTACGACAATGGCTAAAAATTGCAGTTTATTTATTTATTTATTTATTTATTTATTTATTTATTTATTTATTTACTTAATAGGGGCGAAGCTCCTTAAGGTCGAGGCTTGTACATCACTCCCACGGTGTAGCCACGTTAGTACTGGGAGATGACGATGACGCTGCCATCACGGCACAGCTAGCACATGCAAGGTAACCATTACACGCCATGACGATGACGATGATGCTGATGGCGATGAAGAATAAGCGCGTTCCAGACCACACATTCTCGTTCTACCATGGATGAAAACGATCGTGAATGCGCTCTCGCCCGCGAAAGACAACTCCGTGCTGCTACCCCTGAGTTGAGGAAGCGGGAAGCGGCGGCTCAACGGCAAAATTGCATTGTATATACTGTACAAACGCGTTGCCACTCATTTACATGCTCGAGTGGGCAATGTCACGGGTGATTTACGGTAAGAACAATCCCCAGTGCTTCGCCCACTCGTCATGATTCACTTCGTGGAAATGCGAGATATTAAGGCGAAAGCCTTTAATGTCTCATGCTCACGTCCGTCCGGTGTCCGTCCGTCCATCCGTCCGTCCGTCCGGTGTCCGTCCGTCCGTCCGTCCGGTGTCCGTCCGGTGTCCGTCCGTCCTTCCGTCCGTTCGTCCGGTGTCCGTCCGTCCGTCTGTCTGTCTGTCTGTCTGTCTGTCTGTCTGTCCGTCCGTCCGTCCGTCCGTCCGTCCGTCTGTCTGTCTGTCTGTCTGTCTGTCTGTCCGTCCGTCTGTCCGTCTGTCCGTCTGTCCGTCCGTCCGTCTGTCCATGTCCATCCGTCCCGTCCATCCGAGCTCTGGCACGGAGCCAGGTGGCCGCCAGGATGAGCAAACGGACGCCGGTCGCGTCGGACTCTACAGCGCTCGCTCTTTGCTTGCGTAGCTTCGCTGTGCCCAGCGTTTGCAATCATTCTGACCGACGCCGTCTCAATGGACACAGGCGTTCACGGAATACACCTTCGAATTTACAAAGGGCCCGTCAATTTAAGCGCTGGAACGTTATGGCGTTTGCACAATGCACAAAGCGCGAGAAAATACTAACGCATTCGAACGGAGGAAGATTAGTCTCGCGTCTCGCTGCGACTCGCGGTAAAAAATTAAAAAGAAAACACGCACACATTCGGTTTGTGTGTTATCCCACTGAGAGTGTAAAAGATAAAAGACATGGCATAGTCAGTGGAATGGCCACACGCTTTCGCCGAACACACTTTGCAATGTACAAAGTGTCCTTCAATTTTTTATTTATTTATTTATTTATTTATTTATTTATTTATTTATTTATTTATTTATTTATTTATTTATTTATAAATACTACAATCCTTGGTTGGGATTTTGGTAGGGTGGGAAGATAGACAATACTAAGTGGGCATTGTTACGATCGGCCTTGGAAGTATCATGACAGACGCAGCGGAGAATGCTCCTGTCAATCTGATACAACGAAATTTGTAAAACAATTAGGAGGCACAACCGGGTCACATTAGAGTTACTGTATATCACGGAGGAAGGAATACTCAGGAGAGGCCCTATCCTATCCCAATGCATTGCGAAAAGTGTGGCGGAAGTGACGTCAGATTTATGGGGCAAACAAACCGGTATGGGGCAAACAAAACAGCAGACGCCCCGCGGCGTGCTCTCCACGCTTGTTCGCTTCTGCGCTGATTTGTTGTCCCGACGTAAACTTAGCGCGTTTTGTGCGGTTTTCATGCAGTAAAACGTTGCAAGCACACGTTTACCAGACTGTACGGGCGTGGCAGGCCCGAGCGCTGCGTGCTGAAGTTCTTCGAGGAGCGTTTTTGTGCAACAGTACCGAAAGTACCGGTACGTGCCGTAATCAAAAATATTCAGCTCCTACATCGTTGTGTTCGATCTCACCTGGCAGTGACTTACGCGTTCTGCTGGGCGTTAGGCCTTTCTTTCAATTCGGCGCAGCGCCAACTTAGTGTTTGACGAAACTTCACGTCGAAAAAAGGACACCACCGTATTGTATACGCGATCGTGCACGTAAAGTTTGTAATTCCACTGCGCACTCAACTACTACCATGCAGCGCGCACACACCGCGCAATACGTACACCACGTAGTCCGATAAAGACAGCAGAATTTTATTGCCATTCCGTGCACGACAGTGCCTCTATACACGCGATACGATACCTACGGCGTATGTTATGTACGGCGCGTCAGACGCCAAAAACAGAAGTTCACGTGTGTTCTGAGGTGACACAATGCGTATAAGAACCAAGAGAGTGCACAAGTGAGAGCGTCGCATGCAAGTATCAGGCATTAGTGATCAGCAATGAAGCGATCGTACGTACACATGAAAAGTGACACCCGGTACTTCCCGCAGTGTACGCGATTTGCACGGGGTATACGCAACAGCTGGACATGGCGTAGCTTTCCTAAAAACACACACAGAAGGAGCAGCACGAGTGAGTCGACTGCGCCGCTTGCACGGCGAAAAAAAAGAAAGGTTGCAAAAACGCGGCAAACGTTCCGCGACTCGCCAACTCGCTCGCTTGGCGCATGCGCTTGCAAACGACGCACCGGAAATCGCAAAATGGTTAGCTGCTCCTTCGCTAGGCGGCGATGCGGGTGTTTGCGAGGTGGAGGCTTCACGAATGTGACGTCAGGGCCTCTCCTTAGTATTCATTCCTCCATGCTGTATATGCTCCCTAGCATATACAGTAACTCTAGGTCACATGATTCGCGTAAACTAGAACAGAAAGTGGCCTAACGACAAAGGAAATGCGGTTATAAATCTGTAGACCGTACACACACACACACACGCACGCACGCACACACACACACACATATATATGGGTCATTCCATATCAAGTGTACCAGGTCAATCTTCGACCATCTCCGATACTGCTGAAAAAAATTGTCCAGGTATATGTGAGTGTGATAAGTAGTTACTGAGGCGTTATTTTTCGCTAAAAAATTTTGTGTTGCCTAGAGGGCGCTTCGAACTTTGGGCACCTAAGTGAAACTGTGTCGCGTTAAATAATTTGTATAAAATCACTGTTCGGAGGAATTACTACGAAACAGTTTTTTCCATAATCTTAAGGCGCTGATCTTTCATGACAATGATAGTTTATTCATTTTAGTTTTACCTTTCTTTATTTTTGGCCTTGACAAAAAATTGCAATATGCTGCATGTTTAGCGTATTTTATAAAAAGCACTTATTTTTTCGCGAGTAATATATTCACATTATGTGTTTCATGGGTTCCTATAATAAATGATGAAAATACTTCGGGAGCGTATGAAGCAAAAACGTTGCCACAATATTGTGACAAATTTGGAAAAAATGGCATTTTGACTCATATTGAGGCTTCATTTTCTCAATGTAGCGGTCCAAGTAAAAATATGGCTTATATATTGTTGCATAGTATGATTTGTTGGCAAGACATACAGAAAGTTTCAAAAGAGTAGATTTTGTTTTAAGGGAGAAAAAAAATTTCCAGCTAAACAACTACAAGGTAATAGAAAGTTTGCCTTCGCCTCGCCTTCACTGCATAGCAGGTCAGCGCAAGATTCTAGCGGGGGGCTTTTCGGCGGCGAATAATGCAAGTCATACAACAGCTTGTCACTTGTTTTGGTAATACTGCTGTACAGAACGTCAGAAAGGGCAATAGTGCTAATTTTATGGAACGGTATCTTCCCCCTTGGACCATCATAGGGCAGGTTATACTCAACCGCTTCATAGTCCCAAGGGGCAGATTTATAATGTAGTCGATGGCCTGCAATACAGTATTGGGGCGTTGTGTATGGCTTCTGATAATTAATTCACCTGGTCTTAATAATAATTAACGACATAATTAAGGTAATTGTACTTAAGATATTTTTATGATGTAACAGGTATAGGCCGATGCGTGATCGCTTATCAGTGGTTTGCATGATGAAATTATGTATGCTAGGTGTACGCGCTAGTGATGATTCGACATCGTGCCCATAAATGACACTTCAGTCACCTTTCCGGAGGGATTTGAACATTTTCATCACCCTATTTATTAATTGTCCGAAGGTGCTGAAAATGTTCTAATTAAAAGCCCTCGTCCGGTAATGGTGATGGGCTTTTATCATATTCAGCACCATAGGACATTTAAGAAAGAGGTGGATGAAAATTTTAAATCGCAACTGGAAATGGCGCATTAAGTGTCATATATAAGCACGATATCGAATCATCTCCAACGCGTACACCTAGGATACATCATTTCATCATGGAAACCAGTGATAAGCGATGACGCATCGGCCTATACCTGATACATCATAAAAACATCTTAAGTAAACTATACCTTAATTATGTCATTAATGATTATTAAAACCATGTGCATTAATTATCAGAAGCCAAACACAACGCCCCAATACTGTATTGCAGGCCATCGACTACATTGTAATCATGCCACTTGGGACTATGAAGCGGTTGAGTATAACCTGCCCTATATGGTCGAAGGGGGAAGATACCGTTCCATAAAATTAGCACTATTGCCCTTTTTAGATGTGAAGCATCTTATGGCGAAGCTTAATCCGGTGGTGGTGGTGGTGTGCGACGTGACCACCCTTACTGCGCATGCGCAAACCCTTTCAAAAATAAATAAATAAATAAAAAACATCCTCTCCCCCCTCCCTTTCCTCTAGGCATCCCTCCGCGCGGCAACCACACCCTCACTGCGCATGCGCCTCCCCCTCCTCTCTCCCCTCCTACGCTCCCCCCCCCTCTCTCCTCTAGGCATCCCTGCCCGCGGCGTCCACACTCCCACTGCGCATGCGCGTCCCCCCCCTCTCTCTCCTCTCCTACGCTCCCCCCTCTCTCGCCTCGCGACGCCGACGCAGGCAGCGTCTGCTAGCGAGTTTCTTGGTTGAAAAAACCGACTGCTCGTGCTGCACAACCGTTCACTGGCCTCCCCGTATTATGGCAGTGGATCTTGACCTGCAAGGTGGTGCCCGTGGGAGATTTCTCTTGTGCGTTGTTGAACAATAAAAATTCTCAGCGTGCGCGTTAACTAAAAGCGGACTGTGGGTCTCTGTGTCCAGTCGGAGTCTTCTGTCTCTCATTGCCCATTAACAGCGATTGACATGTTCCAGTAGAAAACACCGCTCCATCACTGCGTGCTTTGCGCCTCCCCAGTTTTCTCTCCTGCGCAACGCTGCGATGAGCGCCTGCGTCAACGCCGCCGCCAGTGTAAGCGTTAGCGCCCGCTGCTTCGCATCTACACATGGTTCCCTTTAGCGGGAGATGGTGTAATTTTTTTGACGTTCTGTACAGCAGTATTACCAATGCAAGTGACAAGCTGTTGTATGACTTGCATTATTCGCCGCCGAAAAGCCCCCGCTAGAATCTTGCGCTGACCTGCTATGCAGTGAAGGCGAGGCAAAGGCAAACTTTCTATTACCTTGGAGTTGTTCAGCTGGAAAATGTTTTTCTCCCTTAAAACAATATCTACTCTTTTGAAACTTTCTGTATGTCTTGCCAACAAATCATACTATGCAACAATATATAAGCCATATTTTTACTTGGACCGCTACATTGAGAAAATGAAACCTCAATATGAGTCAAAATGCCATTTTTTCCAACTTTGTCACAATATTGTGGCAACGTTTTTGCTTCATACGCTCCCGAAGTATTTTCATCATTTATTATAGGAACCCATGAAACACATAATGTGAATATATTACTCGCGAAAAAATAAGTGCTTTTTATAAAATACGCTAAACATGCAGCATATTGCAATTTTTTGTCAAGGCCAAAAATAAAGAAAGGTAAAACTAAAATGAATAAACTATCATTGTCATGAAAGATCAGCGCCTTAAGATTATGGAAAAAACTGTTTCGTAGTAATTCCTCCGAACAGTGATTTTATACAAATTATTTAACGCGACACAGTTTCACTTAGGTGCCCAAAGTTCGAAGCGCCCTCTAGGCAACACAAAATTTTTTAGCGAAAAATAACGCCTCAGTAACTACTTATCACACTCACATATACCTGGACAATTTTTTTCAGCAGGATCGGAGATGGTCGAAAATTGACCTGGTACACTTGATATGGAATGACCCATATAAAAAAATAGAGACAGAGACAGATTTCTAGTTAATTCTCCAAAATATTAAGCCTTTTTTTATTTTCATGATGACAATGTTAAACACAAAGTCTGTAAAGTACTATGATCTAATGAAACGCACAGGTTTTTTCTGCTATACTTCACATCGCTCGCGCCACCTCTCCTGTGGAATGTGACCGCTTACCATTGCAAGGAACTTCGCTCGCGAAATGTGCCCGCTTACTATTGCAGAAACAAATAAAGAAGAGTAGCGCTATGTCCTTCAGACTTGCGTCTATGAGCTTTGCCATATATAAAGTGATCAAGTTTATCTTCTGGTAGTGCGCACTGCAGCGCAAGGCTACGCACTTTTGTCTACCTTCCGAATAGTTTTATCCGCTTTTCCAACAAACGTTCTACTAAAAGTATACTGTTACGCTTTCGTGTTAGAGGATGCTACTGATAAGATTTATTTAAAAGAAAACTAAGTGGGCATTGTTACGATCGGCCTTGGAAGTATCATGACAGACGCAGCGGAGAATGCTCCTGTCAATCAAAAGTTCCTCCCGGGTTCGCTTCCCTCCAATCCCCCCCTTTGCGGGGGCTGAGCGACAGGAGCGTTGGGAGGCTGCTCTGCGCAGCTCACGACCGGAAGACCAACTCTGGATCGTGGGCTGGGCCATTGGGGTCGCCGAAGCGCAAGAACTTTCGGCCACCTAGAGCGGCCTGAGGGCCCAGCGTCTTCTCCTTCCCTGACCCCTTCCCCCACCCCCCCTCACCTGACCCATTTTTGGTGTCAATAAAGTTTTATCCTCCTCCTCCTTCGGGGGCGCAAGTCTAACGCCGTATTTCTGGTAGGCCCACGTGCGCGCGGCATGGTCAGGTGTCCAGAGATCCAGCGGTGGTCCCGCGAACAGCCCTTTCTTGCACGATGCTGCCGGCGGGGGATGGAGCTGCTGGACACTTTCCAAGCAATGAGGGGGGCCAAGCCGTCGTCAAGGCCACCGTGGTATTTGCTGTTTGGGGCGACAGCGAGACTAATCCAACTGCCGCTGCATTCTTCTGCACTAGCGCAGGGAGGCAAGTTTTAATACGATTGGTAAGGAGCCGGTCCTTTCGAAGATGTCGACCCCTCCCCCCACCTCCGCTTTTGGACTCTTCCCCCTGGCCGGGAGAGTTCTTGGAACCAGGCCAAGCCAAGGTCATCGGACGTAGACAAAGGCTTGGTGTCGTGTGCAAAATATTTGTGGTGATTTTCGTGACCATATTTGGGCATCGTTTTGGACTGCCCTCTCCACGTGCATCTACTGGACGTCTTCGCCCACTCTCGTGGGTGGAGCTTCGAGACCATCGAGAGCCGTATTGGCTAAAGATGCGGACAATGCGCCCAGGATTGGCAACGCGGCGCTATAAAAGCCGAAGACATTTTTTATTCTTTTACACTCCTTCTTGATATCTCAATGTAAATAAACGTCTGTAAAATATCTCCTACGAGCGCCTTCCTCTGTGCTAAAGATGGGCGAGGGGATCGGCGGGGGCCAGCTACCTTCGATGAGACCCGCCGGACCCGAGTCGCAACAGCATGCACACGGATTGCGGAACTTAGTGCGTGGGGTACGTATCATGACTAGAGACCGGATTTTAGGCAAATGCCTATTTTGTTCCTTGCGTTCCTATCGTGCCACTTTGATATATGAGCATGAATTAGAGGTTAGGGAGGGCTTTTATAGTGTTTTTATAGTGCCTATAAATGCCTATTTTCAAAATCGGTACCTATATGAACACTATTTAACCTCAAATTTTGCTTTCGAGTACAGTTGAAGACCGCTATTCATTTTACCGGGCAACATTGACCTTCGGAACTCTATGGGTTGCAACCTAGTTCCCTAGTTCAACAAACTAGGGAATTAGGTTGCAGCAAGGAGCAGGAGGTGACTCTGTGGAGCTACAGGAAGATGGAGAACGAATGCGAAACCGTGGAGTTGGTAAAAAACAATCAGATGTCCACGTGGTTTTTGTTTTGTTTGTAATTTACTTCTTAAAGGGCGCTTCACCAGGTCACATCAGAAATCTTAGTTAGGCACTTGAAGTCGTTGCGTGCCCAATCAAGAGCTTTGTAGAACAAGATTTTTTTAATTGATTCATTATTAGCCGCGAAAGCATGATGCGAGGAGGTGAGCTTGAAACCTTTGCCACTCGCCCCGTGTAGACTTCGCAAGCCAAATTACTTCCCTGCCCTCTTCGGTGTGGGAGCAACTCGGAGCCGGAAGATCACACGACGCAGACGCGTCAACGTCATGCGCATGCAAGGTTACATTCGCATGACATTCCCAAGCCAGGTCGTGCACGCAAGCGGTGTTGTGTCGTTTCGGCGTTCTCTGTAGTGTACTGCCTGTTTCTGTGGGATGGATCCCTCAATGCGCGCACGTTTGTAGAGACTGGCATGGATCATGTATCCTTACCACGACACCAAGTGTCGCACCGCTGGAACTGCTCCAAGGGATTATGCACCGAAAACACGCCAAGCGTTGTCAGGACTGGCGCCGGCACGACGCGAAAACGGCGAGAACACGAACGCAAACGAAATGGAGGAAGCCGAGTCTCGCATCTAGCTAGATTCGAAGTAAAAAAATACATAAAAAAGCGCTCAGATTCCGTTTCTACGTTTTAATATTTCCGTCAACTTTCATTCTTCTATTCAAGCAACAAATTGCACAAATTACACACGTCGCTTCGAAAATTCTGGCACTGTCACGTACTACTGTGACGTACGCGAGACCATTTCCTTGTTGTACGTCACCTCCACCATGTTGGGGCGTGCGCCCGTGAGATTAAAGGCAAGCGGCGTTCAGTCTGACATTTCACCTCTTTCCGGGGCGCGTAGCGTTGCAAATCTTGGCAGAAGAGATCGTATAGCGCCCAGTGCATGCATTTCTCTTGCCTGTTTGAAATGCTCAAATCCGCTGAACACAGACAGAGGAGAAATTGACCCTTTGCGATTAGAACCGGTTTAATACGAGGCTAAAAGACCCTTCTGGCCTTTTAGCGGACTGGCTATTTGCTCCTGTGCTTCCCTTCTCAGCCATGACGAAAAAAATGAGACCCAGGAGCGTGTTTATTCGACGGTGGTCACTTAACACACAATGCTGGACAATAAAAGGAGAAGCCGTGTTCCGCGAACCGTTCGGGACAAGGACAATTGAAAGGCTATACTAAACCATTGGCGCCTTTGTGCCATCATAAACTATAACATTTTTTTTTTTTGCATTCCTGTCGTAGACACAGCTCACGCACGTCTGTTTTCGAAAATTTTATATTTTCGTAAAAATTTATTGTGCCTATATTTACGATTTTGGGGGGCCTAAAACTGTGTTTTGCCTGCCTATTTTTGGCGCCTAAAACCCGATTTTTTAGTGCCTATAAATCCGGCCTCTAATCATGATGTAATATGATGTAATATGTGATATAATAAGTGACGTAATATGGTGAACTGCCGGCGTGGGAAATTATGACGTGTTTTCTTGATCGGAAACCTGTGACTGCAGAACAAGGAGCGAAGTTAGACGACACGAAGTTTTGCGAATGAGTCCTAAATATATTTCTTCGTTTTCAAAGTTTCATAGACATTCATTCACACGCTTGATGTAAGATCCACTTTTTACGCAAGATCTTTCCACACTACCTATTCCAAAGAATTATGCTACTGAGTCACGCGGCATGCACCAGACAGAGACGGCTGTGGCTACATGGAATACACGTTAAATATAGACCTTTGTTGACTACCATATGCTTTCTTTATGAAACACTAGAAAAAATAGCAAACTAGAAGAACTTGCAAAGCGCTAGCCGCAACGGTGGTACAATACTTACCGTGCTCGACTGCTGACGCGAACGACGTGGGTTCAATCCCGGCCGCGGCGGTCGCATGTTGATGGTGGCCAAACGCTAGAGGCCAGTGTAAGTGCACCAGCGTCTTTGATTTAAGCACACGTTAACGAATCCCAGGCGATCGAAATTTCCGGAGCCCTCCATTGCGGATAACAATTACCTGAACATCCCAGGCGCATTTTTTGTCATCATGCACGTGCACGGGGAATGACAAAATCGGAGGTTGTTGGACGTTCAGTGCGCAAGCAGACATTGTAAATGGGCCTGAGTTGGGTAAAAAACGAGATGTTTATATACTTCACAGCAATGCACAGAATAATATAAACAATGACAAAGGAACAAAAAATCGCCCGGCCTACGCTAAATTCAAAAGGAAACTTCTAGTCATACATTTCGAATTTAGTTGTAAGCTGTGGTATCGACTAATGCTCGAAATTGTGTCACCTCTGTAACGTATTTAGCTTCGCTGGTCACATACTAGAATAGATCTTCAAATTTTAGACCACAGCTCTTAGGCTTCCGTTCCTGCGTTGAGCGCCGTCGCCGTCGTCGTCGCCGTCGGTGGCGTAACCGATAGACATGAAAAAGTAACCGATAGACTAGAAAAATAAAATGAGAAAAAATTATGCATGACCGAATAAGACGTGAACCCGGGCCTTCAGCGTGGCAATCGAGTATTCTACCACAAAGCCACCGTGGTGCACGAAACTTATTTGCAAAAGGATCCTACACATGCGTCATGTCGGGCAAGGAATTGAGTTAACCTATGCCCATAGCTCGGCACACTCACTCATGAGTGCACTCAACTCACACTCACTCACACTCATTTGAACGTGGTGAGTTGAGTATGAGTGAGTACTCATGAGTGTGAGTGGACGTGAGTGTGAACGTGAGTGAGAACTCATGAGTGTGAGTGGTCGTGAGTGTGAACGTGAGTGAGCACTCATGAGTATGAGTAGGCGTGAGTATGAACGCGAGTGAGCACTGATGAGTGTGAGTGGGCGTGAGTGTGAACGTGAGTGAGCGTGCACTCATGAGTGTGAGTGGACGTGAGTGCGTGCGGGAGTACTCATGAGAGTGAGTGGACGTGAGTGAGAACTCAGGGTGAGTACGCGTGAGTATGAACGTGAGTACTCATGAGTGTGAATAGTATAAACGTGAATAGTCGTGAGTATGAACGTGTGTGAACTCATGAGCGTGAGTAGGTATGCCGCACAGAGAAACACGGCGAAAATAGCTCGGCACACTCACTCATGAGTGCACTCAACTCACACTCACTCACACTCATTTGAACGTGGCGAGTTGAATATGAGTGAGTACTCATGAGTGTGAGCGGACGTGAGTGTGAACGTGAGTGAGCGCCTAAGAGTGTGAGTAGGCGTGAGTATGAACGTAAGTGAGTGCCTACGAGTGGGAGTAGTCGTGAGTGTGAACGTGAGTGAGTACTCATGAGTGTGAGTGGAGGTGAGTGTGAACGTGAGTGAGTACTCATGAGCGTGAGTGGACGTGAGTGTGAACGTGAGTGAGTGCGAAGGCTGAAAAAATTTTGGTGAGTGAGTTTGAGTGAGTACTCCCTTAAAGTGCCGACCTATGCCTATGCCACACGTGGCAGAAGAGTGAAATAACAACCAGTCATCACAAAATTCTAAGTGCGCAACGGGTGCCTGGTTTAATGCTTCCCACCCACTGCAAAGTGCCCAGCCTTAATTATTCATCATCAGCCACATGCAGCCACATGCAGCGTCAACAAAGTGCACATAATGCCTTACAGATGTGTAGCGGGTGCCTCCCTTATCTGCAGAAAGACAAATAATGGCGTAGTGGGCGCTGTCGTGCTTCACAAAAATTATAATTTATGGCGTAGTCGATACCTTGAAGGACGCCAAAACTTCAAACACAGCTGGCCTGGCCTCACATGGAGCTGCGCTCAGAATTCCCATTGGGTAGTGTGGTAATTGTCGGTGAATTTTTTTAGCCCGTTAAGGAACTCGTTTCGCGAAAATTCTGGTATCGGCATCGTTGGCAGCACACGTGAGGAAAAATTCTAATTAGATGCAAATAAAAAAAAAACGCCAGGTCTGCGCGGAACGCGCAGCACAGTCACAGCGAACGCTGGAAGAGCGGCCATTCTAGAGCCTTGTTTAAACACTCTTGGGGCAACTAGTACAAGCACACTTGCATGGTACCCACTACGCCATAAATCATTATAATTTTTGTGTAGTGGGGAAACGTCCACTATGCCATTATTCGTCATTCTTCGGAAAAAGCGTGGTAGCCGCCATAGAGTTTCGGTAGCCGCTACACGCTTGTAAGGCATTATGTGCACTTTGTTGGTGCTGTGGCGGACGACGATGAAGAATTATGCCTGAGGCTTTTGTAATGGGTTTGGAGGACTCGGCCACCCACTCGATACGCAATTGGCATTGTGTGACGCCTGGTTGTTACTTTACTGTTACAAAACGCTTTATTGTACATGTTAACCTGATTGCTTACCCGACATGAAGCCCGCATAGGGTCAGTTTGCAACGGAATATCAAGCACCGGCGTAGCGCAGTGGTAGAGTACTGGGCTGCACCGCGGAGGGCCTGGGTTCGATTCCCATTCGATAGTGGCTACGGACACCGGCGGTGGCGACGGCGGACAACTACGGCGCCAGAATCGGCCCTTGTTGTGATCTCGTAATAAAATTTTTGGTTCGAGTGGAAATAGGCAATAGTTTCAAATCGTCAATATTACCCGAGCAGACGTTGATTTACTTGCGGCCCGGTAGTGGCCCCCTTCTGTACCACTCATGATGTAGAAGGAAAAAACCCGGCAGATCCCACGCACTGTGGGAATCGATGTAATGCGAAGCAGCCAGGAAGGAGCGAATCATGCTTTACATAATTTGCATGTCATGTTTTACATCTTACGACCTGTCATTTGTGTTCGTCATACAGTCACGTCGCGATATACCAATTTTGGTGTATGTCAAGCTAGCGAACTGGACGCAAGCGCACCATGAGCCTGGCATGTAAATGGCATCGTAGATGACATGCATGCCAAGATTTTCATGTTACCACCTGCCACTTATGTTCGTTATACAGTCATGTCACTCAATACCAAATTTGCTGTATATCAAGCTAACGAAACGGCCGCGAGCACGCCATGAGCGTGGCATGCAAGTCATGTCGCACATGACAAGTCATGATTTCCATATTACCACTTGTCATTTATGTTAGTCATACAGTCATGTCACTCAATACCAAATTTGGTGTATATCAAGCTAACGAAACGGCCGCGAGCGCGCCATGAGCGTGGAATGCAAGTCGTGTCGCTCATGAAGTCATGATTTCCATATTACCACTTGTCATTTATGTTCGCCATACAGTCATGTCACTCAATACCAAATTTGGTGTATCTCAAGCTAACGAAACGGCCGCGAGCGCGCCATGACCGTGGAATGCAAGTCATGTCGCACATGACAAGTCATGATTTCCATATTACGACTTGTCATTTATGCTCGTCATACAGTCACGTCACTCAATAGGAAATTTGGTGTATATCAAGCTAACGAAACGGCCGCGAGCGCGCCATGAGCGTGTAATGCAAGTCATGTCGCTCATGACATGTCATGATTTCCATATTACCACTTGTCATTTATGTTCGTCATAGAGTCATGCCACTCAATACCAAATTTGGTGTATCTCAAGCTAACGAAACGGCCGCGAGCACGCCATGAGCGTGGCATGCAAGTCATGTCGCACATGACAAGTCATGATTTCCATATTACCACTTGTCATTTACGTTCGTCATACAGTCATGTCACTCAATACCAAATTTGGTGTGTATCAAGCTAACGAAACGGCTGCGAGCGTGCTATGAGCGTGGAATCCAAGTCATGTCGCTCATGAAGTCATAATTTTCATATTACCGCTTGTCATTTATGTTCGTCATACAGTCATGTCACTCAATCCCAAATTTGGTCTATGTCAAGCTAACGAAACGGCCGCGAGCGCGCCATGAGCGTGGCATGTAAATCATACTTTTCATGACAAGTTAGTCATGATTTTCATGATATGACCAGCCATTTATGTTCTTCATACAGTCATGTCATGCCATACCAAATTTGGTGTAAATCCCATTAACGATACGGCCAGGAGAGCACAAAGTCGTAGGCGGATAGATAGATAGATAGATAGATAGATAGATAGATAGATAGATAGATAGATAGATAGATAGATAGATAGATAGATAGATAGATAGATAGATAGATAGATAGATAGATAGATAGATAGATAGATAGATAGATAGATAGATAGATAGATAGATAGATAGATAGATAGATAGATAGATAGATAGATAGATACGCTCGAAGTCGCCGAAGTTCGCTAAGAAATGCTTCGCATTTAAAAAAAAAAGAACACCGGGCACAGTTGGCGTCAGACGCCACCGCGTGGCAGGAGACGCCGAGGGGTCATTCCACTTGCGGCAGTTTAAAAGAAAAAGAAATATCAAACAGCTTCGAAAAGTCATATAATCATACAATCAATCCTTGGCCAATCCCCCCTGAGTGGGTATGAGCCATGTCAGAGGCAACAACAACAACGACAGCGTCGGCTTCTGCATTGTGGACACTCGCAGCGCGTTGCTCAAATACAAACACGTAACAACTGCGACAGTTGTTAGTTCACGCTTGTCCTGTGTATACTATATGCGTCCTCTTCGAGCGTCCTTTGTGCTGCGGCGGCGCTCTGCAAGTATCGAGTTGCTTGTCGTTCTTAGTGTGACATTCTAACTTCTTGCTATCGCTTTCATTGCTTCGCGCTAGTGGCGAAACTGACTTTTTTTTCTATCTGTGATTCATCTCGAGTCGAAGAACAATAAAATCGTGTGTTAACAGCTGCTGGTATTGACCATTTGCAATAAAACACAAAATTTACTAATCGACGAACAGTTGTATTTTCACAGGTATACAAGCATTAGCTTCAGCTTTATCGCTAATGCAAATGAACCGTCACAAACCATTGCGAAATAACGCATTCGTCCGCAGAGCGCTCCAAAACATCCTTCATAGTTGGCAACCGGGATCAATAGCTGGAGTGGTCATTAGACTCGTACTCGAGCTAAGGGATATATCCGAGTGACTAGATTCTACATTGCCGTTGCGATGATGAAATATGTACAAGAGCGCTTCTTATACTATAACTACCCTAGTGTTTTTGGATAAATCAACGTCGTGCTCTTCTAACGCGCGGACTACTTCGTTCAAAGCTATGTCTAGGACAGCGTAAGACTTGGTGTTCAGTTCTTCCACAGGTAGCCCAGAGCCTCCGGCGTGGAACACGTCTCTCAGCTGAAAAAGAGCCTTCTGCAGCCCTCCGAAGCTCAAGGGCGCCGTCGTGAAACGATACAAGTAATTGTCCTGAACTAGTGACGCCTCGTTCCTGATCGAGCTGACGGTGGACCTCCACAGGAGTCGGAGCATCTTTCTGAACGCAATCTCGTCCAAGTGGTCGTGAAGCGTCCCTATGCAGGCGTCCACGTACTGCACAGGTCGTGAAGCGCGCGGTCTTGCAAGTGCCTGGAGCTCGCGTCGCATACGTTGGACACCCTCTTGCGGAGTTCCGGTTCGAGTCGGTCGACCGCTTCGGTGCAGACGCGAGACAGGGACATCAGAGACGTGTCTAGAGCTTGTTCCAGTGGGAAACGGGCTTCGCTAGCTCTCTCGGCAATGTCGCTGCTCTCGGTCAGGCACACGGCGTCCACTTGCGTAATGGTCTCCTGCAGGAAAGACGCGATGCGCGCGAAGCTGCTTACTGCCACGCAGAGCTGAGAAGACACTTCGAACTCGCCGACGACGTCAAAGTAGCCGGCAGACTCCACACGGCTCGAAAGGGCGCCCACGAAGTGTTTGCAGTCTTCGGCCACCGCCGTGGTGAAGGCTCGAACGCAGCGAAAATCGCGAACATCGAGCTTTCGCCAGAGTTCCACGTAGCGGCTGTGCAGGATGTCGATGGTGTCTCGAACAGCCGACCCGTACTTGACGTCGCGGGCGAGCGGCGTCATGTCGTCCTTTGTTAACGAGATCGGATATCCACACCGACACGGGACTTCTCGCCATCTCGAACCACAGCAGTATCAGGTTGAAGCCGAACCAGTCCTGGAGCTTGTCCAATTGCATGGGACCACGACTCGTTACCAGGGAACTGGAGACCTTTTTCCGGAAGCTTTGGAAGACGTAGAAAAGCCGCAGGCTCTCTTCCACTGCTTTCGAACGGGAGACGTCGTCAGCCGGTTTATCTAAAACTGAGGTGCAGAAAGTCGCAATTCTTGTCTGGAACGCATGGCAAATAAAGGCATCCAGTTCCTTGTACACGATCTGCGTGTATGTTTCATTCCAGGCAGCCTTAAAAATCCGGTCAGCATCTTGGTGATAGGCTTCTATGGTTGAAAGTATTCTCGGGACCATGCACGTCAGCAAATCACCGTCGCGCGATTCTTCAGACGTCAGCAGACTTTGATACCACGCTGAAGCATCCTTTTGTATTTCTACGCCAGCAGGATCCGTGACTTCTGTCTCCACTAGAGCTTCAATAGTAACGCAGCAAAAGAGAAGCCCGAGTAAATCAATACGGTGGTACTTCTTGGCAAAATCAAAGTTTTCGTGCATTCTAGATAAGCGTTCCAGACAAGGATCAGTCAGAGCCTTGACTACCACCTCCAAAGAGTTAACGACGAGTTGGTTTTTCGTGTCTTTCATCGAAGTCCTGATTTGCGCCAACAACTGGTACAGCGCAGAAAAGTTCAGTCGCGCCTTTTTAGACCTAACAACGTTCGCCAGCGCCGTTATCTGGCACAGCTGCTGCTCCACGCAAGAAAGGTTGTGGTACTGCGAATGGCGAAACAGTAACGTGAGGCCCTCTTCCGCGAGACACTGTTCCCACTGGATCCACGTGAGGGGCAGTTCTTCGGTCACCGTCGAGGCATGTTGTAACAAGAAAATAAGGCACAGATAGTAGTGATATCGCAGCACCGTCTGTCGGTCGAGTCGCTTGTGGGTCTTGCACTCGAAACCGAGCCTCACGTAAATGCGGCCGTACGCTCCTCGACCGCCCGTGTCCGCGAGACGCAGCCACTGTTCGCAGCCAGTGCAGGGTATCTCGTTGACAAAGAGCGACGTCGTGCCCATGAAGTCGTCAGCGCCGTTTACAGAGCACACAGTCTCGACAAATTCCCTCAGGAAGTGCAGGCATGAGGAGCACGAGCGGACGTCCCGCAACTCGCGGAACACGCCGCAGACTGTCCGCGGATCTTTGTCCCAAACGGCCAGCTGAAAGGCGTCTGAGCCCGGGTCAGGAGATGCGAATGCGGAAGCTCTCGTCCCACATGGGGCACACTGTCCTGTTCTTGACGGTGGTCACCTGAGCATCGGAGCTACCAACGCACAGGACGCAGTACGGGTCGGCCTTGCCGCTGACGTCGCTGGCCACGAGACCTTCGGCTTGAACAACAGTGACGAGCAGGTCCACGTGGACCTTCGGAAGCTTTGAGGCAAGGTGCGACAGCTTCTCCTCGCCCGAAGCCTGCAGGACTTCGGCGAAAGTGGCGTTCACGTAGCTGCGCAGCTCCTCGTTCACTGCTCCATATGGTTTCGTCGGTTTACCGACGCCCGTCTCGGCCATGTGCAGGCACTGCACGCACAACCTCAAGAAGTCTCGCTCCGATATGGGATCGAATAGTCTCTCAAGCTCCTGCGCTGAATCGGGGCTGCCCTCGTAGATTTCGACAGGACTCGACGAGCCGCTCGGCACCATGTGAAACTTCGTTCTCTTTGTCCCCGTTCAGATACTGATTTGCTAATCCTTCCGTCATTAGAACATATCCGTGAAATTATCCGTGATTAGAACAATAGAGACAGCTTCATTACCAAAGTAAATGTTATGCGAACAAGACATAACGTCACATTTTTACTACGCGAGATCACTACTCGTATGTTCTAATTGTTCACATGTTTCTTCTTTTTCCCCTTACTGCCATCAGAATCATGGTCGAGCACTCATAGTGGGTTGAGCCACGCCACTATAGGTACGAGAACCAGCTATTTTAGGCGCGTTAGTGGTTGTTGACAAGGCGAAAAGAGGATCCGCCCTGGATCCGCCCGATAGGGACCCTTCATTCGACTCAGCATACAGGCTTGTCTTAAAGTGGCTGTTGCCAAGCATACAGCGAGGTTGTGGAGTTGGTCAAGGATACTGAGAGCACATTCTGTCGCTTAAGGGGAGATGCGGGTCGAAAAACGCGAGTTTTCAAAAAAAATTATCGATTTTTTGTTTTCACCTGTTTTGTTAAGATTAGTACCTCTACTGTTCTGAAAAAAAAATCTATCTCGAGGCTCAACTGGAAATGGTTTAAAATTGCGTCTAAAGAGCACAAGGTGGCTGTCAAAAAGGCCGAAAGTGTGTCATCTTCGAGCACCTTGCCGCTGATAATGCGCCGCTGCTCGCCATTGTCGACCGCATGGGGGCGAAGAGCCGAGCCTCACTCTTCAAATAACGACGATTTCCCGCGCTGCTGCAGCGCAAGAAATAATAAAGAGAAACACGCTTTTGCCGCGCTTTTCGAGCGCCGCGACTGGCTTTTAAATCACGTGGTACGGATCGGGGGCCGCCATTGCCGCTGCGCGCCTGTGTGTGCTGTGAAGTCTACATGCAGGATCCGTGTCTCGTCGAGCAGCGCAGTTGAACAACGATTTTCTCGAGTGCTTATCCGTTATGGATGAAGAAAACCGTGGTAAGCGCGGGTCACCGGCCTGTGAAGTTTCACTCGGCGCACAAATTTCGAGGACGCCGGCGCAAATCAAAGCCAAACACTCAAACCACGAAAAGATCGTCTGCTGCCGCAAGGTGTAGTGGCAGTGACGCCGATGCGTCTGACGAGTTTGCCGTGGCATTCGAATATGTGAGTGCCTCCCGGAAAAAAATGTCTCAAAAACTAACAGGAGAAGCAAGGGCTCGTCGGCGTGCGCTGAAGAAGAAATCTCTTGTCGAGGAGTCAGCTCGAAAGAGCCGCGAGGGCCAAACCTATGGTGCTGGCGCATTTTAATGGCAGTGGCCTCTACAAGGAGGATTGTTCTTTCTTGTGTATAAATTTCATCGCACTTAATGAAATCTTTGATAAATAAACCTGCCATTTTGACTTTAAAACTCATTTTTCTCAAAACACAAATTTTGTCATTTTTTTCAATGTGCCCCTCCTTTTTCGGGTACTTCTGGTGCTCAGATCTGCATGAAATTTTGCCCAAACATTTTCCAATGTATGATAAATACAATTATCTTGTTTAAGTTTCAATATTCTTATTATATAATTAAAAACATTATGTAAACTTTTACTCGGGTAGGAGAAATATGAACTTCCCACGTAAAAATTTTTCATGTCTAGTACATATTTTGTATGGACTTCCTAGTTAGTTATTTGCATTCTACACTTTATTTGAAACATTATGAACTATCTATGGTAAAAAATTATTGAAGTTTAGTTATGAAAAGAGGGGGGGCAAAAAGCTTAAGTTTTTCATTTTGTCATGTTGCAAAACTAAAAGTATGCAACTTGCAAGAAATCTAATTATATATTTGAAATCAGCATAAAAAAGTTCTATAAGCAGCTCAAGTTTCATTGCTCTAGGGCGAATATTAAAAAAAAAAGTGTCTTCGAGTAGCATCTCCCTTAACAGTATATATTGGTGAAACTGACACAGTGTGTCAGGGAGCATTCCTGGGAAGAGGTAAAACGCAGTTCTGTTGCAGGCTTCGATAACGTTTCAACAGGGATGGACGCGGCATATAAGACTGAATTCTGCATTACACGAGCATCAGGGGCGTAGCCATGAGGGGGGGGGGGGGGGGGCTTATGGGGCTTCAGCCCCCCCCCCCCTGAAAATGTTTTCGTATTGTGATGTATCGCCGACCAAAAAAGCTAGCTGCGCTGGAAATCATCTTGAATTTTTTTCTGAAATTGCTTTTCGCGGTCGAAAAGACACTTCGGTGTGAACATTGCGGACCCCTGGCGGTCCTGTATCTGGCTGTGCAGCGCATGGTACCGTAAGAAATATTCTGCAAAAGAAGGCGTAGTGCCTTGTATTGCCATTTTAGCCATGTCACCGCGAAGGAGCAACTATTGTTGATACGCAGGACGCTCTGGATTAACACGAAGGGATTTAGAAGGGGCCTCCAACAAACCGCAACTAGCGGGCCGCAGTAACGTAATTTAGTCCCACAAGCGCTGGGAGGACAGTGAAGATGGTGGATTCTGGTGAAGGGGGGGGGGGGGGGTGGCAGAGTTTGAATCAAAATGTCACCAAACGTTGCCTCTTGAAAGAATAAAGAAATCCTTTCCTGCATGGGTCATTTCAGAAGGGTATTTGACGTCAGGTCGCGGAAAATATATGGATACCGATTTTCAGAATGACTAAAATCTGGACGCCGATTGTGAAATGTGATGTTTTCGTTTCACAGTGATGTTGCAACTTATCATGAGCGCATCGGGTGCCTCGCGCACACGCACAAAACACTTGAGACCAGTCCCGTCTTTGTAGCTTGCCTGAACAAAGAGCTATTATACGTAGTAGGCGAGAAAATAATGCGAACACTATTTAGCAAACTCGCAAGGCTATTCTGTCTGAAGGCGTGGGCCGCTAGCAAGGGGTCCGCGGGCCGCGAGTTTTGTCCCGGCAATGCACTATATTCTTAGAACAAAAGGCATCTACTAATTTGGGCTGCTAGGGATACGCCGATCAGCGGGGGGTGCATCCCCCCAGTGGATAAGGGCGGGGGGAGAGCACCCTTGATTCACTCCTTAACTGACCACTCTGACCTCAAAGTTGTTCTAATATATTCAGTGTTGCCAGTGAGCTGACATTTTTGAGGTCAATCTTTGGAACACGCCCTCCTGTCTGAGAAGCGAATGCACGTCGACGACGCTGCTAAGGAGACTATAATGTACTTGCAATCCTGCTTTGCCAAAATTACTTCCTTCTAACGGTGATAGCGCTTCGAACAGCCCTCTTTCGGCCAAAGCATGATGACTAGAGGCCGGATTTTTAGGCACTAAAAATCGCGTTTTAGGCGCCAAAAACAGGCAAGCAAAACACAGTTTTAGGCCCCCAAAATTGTAAATATAGGCACAATAAATTTTTGCAAAAACTCAAATTTTCGAATAAAGACGTGCGCGACCTGGTCTACGACAGGAAAACAAAAAAAAATTATATTTTATGATGGCACAAAGGCGTTAATGGTTTAACATAGCCATGCAATGGTCCCTTTTCGGGCACGGTTTCCAGAACACGGTCTCTCCTTTTATTATCCAAAATGGTGAGTTAAGTGTCCACCATCGAATAAACACGCTCCTGGGTCTGTTTCTTTTCCGCATGGCTGGGAAGAGCAGCACAGGATTCAATAGCCAGACAGCTAAAAGGCAAGAATGGTCTGTTAGCCTCGTATTGGCCGGGTCTAATCGCGCAGGGTCAATTTCTCCTCTTTGTGTGAACACCATAAAGGGCCCTTTACCAGGTTTGAGCGTTTCGAGCTAGAAGTGTAATGCATGCAGTGCGCGCTAACGATCACGTCTGCCAAGATTTGCAACGCTACGCGCCCCGGAAGGAGGCGAAATGCCAGACTGAACACCGCTTGCCCTTGATCTCACGGGCGCGCGCACTAATGTGGGGGAGGTGAAGTTCAACAAGGAATGGTCCTGCGTACGTCACAGTAGAACGTGACATTGCGAGAATTATTCCAGGCTACAAGTGCAATTTGTGCAATCTGTTGCTTGAATAGAAGAATGAAAGTTAATAGAAATATTAAAACATACAAACGGAATGTGTGCGCGTTTTTATTCATTTATTCTCTTCGAATCGAGAGCGATGCGAGACTTAGCTGCCTATATTTCGTTTGTGTTCGTGTTCTCGCCGTTCCCGCGTCGTTCCGGCGCCAGCCCTGACAACGCTTAGCATGTTTATGGTGCATCGTCTCTTACAGCAGTTCTAGCGGTGCGACGCGCTGTGTCGTGGTAAGGATACAGGATCCATGCCAGCCTCTCCATACGCATAGAGGGATCCATCCCACAGACACAGGCAGTACACTATAGAGCGAACGCCGAAACGATACAACACCGCTTGTGCGCACGACCTGGCTTGGGCTAGTGCTGTGCACGGGCCGAATTTTAGAGCCCGAGCCCGGCCCGGGCCCGCTGACCGCGTCGAAGGCCCGCCCGAGCCCGACGTACGAAAATAAAAACCCGGGCCCGGCCCGGTCCGGCCTGATATTATGAAGGTTTGCTGCGGAGACAAGTTGTCGTTTTCCGATAATGTGGCATTATATTCAACATATCAAAGTGAAACGTAAGCAAAGGACACATGGCAGTCACTATATGCAACGATTACTTTGTCGTGTAAAAAGAAGCTGTTCAATGATTCGGGCTTCAGTGAAGTGCGGCGCTCCTGCGTTAGGGTGGCCTACCTGCGTCAATCCCGTCCAACTGAAGGTCCGGATGCTGCTCGCACTGCCGGAATCGCCAAGATATTTTTCGCAAGGATAGCAAGTTTGGAATATTTAGACTATTTGTTCTTCCAGAAATTTAGTACCTCAGATGTAGGAGAGGGGATTATTCAATGTATAGATAATCACAGAGCTCACCTTGTGTGATTTCACCCCGTCCCCTTGCGTTTAAAGTGGCTAAGGGAAAGGAGAACCGAGAAATGGTGTGGCGGGCGGTCGCGGAGAAGGCGCTACGCAGTGGAAAACAGTACCGGCACAACGTCTATATTTTGGACTTGATTCGGGCTTTGCATCTGGCATGGCCCGCCCGACAAAAAACAATGTAGCCCGAGCCCGGCCCGGGCCCGAGATGAGAGGACGTCGGCCCGCCCGAGCCCGGCCCGCGGGCCGGGCCGGGCTTTCGGGCTACCCGGAGCCCGTGCACACTTCTAGCTTGGGCATGTCATGTGCACATAGTGTAATCTTGCGTGCGCATGGCGGGTTGATGCGTCCATGTCGAGTGATCTTCCGGCTCCGAGTTTCTCTGATACCGAAGAGGGCAGGGAAGGAATTCGGCTTGCGAGTGGCAAAGGTTTCAAGCTCACCTACCGGCGTCATGCTTTCGCGGCTCGTAATGAACCAATTAAAAAGTTCTTGTGGTACAAAGCTCTTCATTGGGCACGCAAACACTTCCAGTATCTGACTAAAATTTTTCATGTAACCTGGTGAATCGCCCTTTAAAGGGATACTGAACAAAAATTTGAAAAACTGACGAAAACATCGAAATTCTACTCGGAAGACGCCACTGTTCCGATAAATAGAGTTTGTTTCACGTATTTTTGAACAGTTGGCTGTATTTTGGCGGATTGTCAGCGCGCGGCGGCTGCATCGCGAGCGCGAGCCGTGACGTCAGACTCTCCCTGGCGCATGCAGGGGAGAGTCTGACGTCACGGCTCCTGTCCTTCTCTTCCTTTTCTCCGCCTCTCCTTTCTTTTCCACTCTCTCCCTTCCACAAAAGCACTGATGCCTTACCCCAGCCGGGAGCATTGTTCGCTCCCCGTACTGGTTCTGGGAAACGTAGTGCGAGCTGAGCGGGTTGTGAAACGCGGGTGACGGCTGGCATTGTTGGGATGCCGGTTTCCGGCGAGTTTCACGTCACATCCTTTAGTTCACGGCGCGGCCGCTAGACGCGGTGGTTTCTGAAAAACTAATTAAATTCATTATTTTCCTCTAGTTTGTGCCTGAAATGAAGGTTGTTTCCATCGATTTCAACCCCCCAATCTTTCAATTTGGCTGGAAATCTTGGCAGCAAAAATTTTGTTCAGTATCCCTTTAAGTAAATTACAAACGAAACAAAAGCCATGTGCACATCTGATTTTTTTTTGGCTACTTTCTACTTTCCCCTGAAGGCACTCCATGGTGTCGCATTCGTTCTCCATATTCCTGCTGCTGCACACAGGCACCTCCTGTTTCCTGCCCCCCCACCACACCCAAGTCTTCAAGGAGGTGCTTCAATTCCATGGGAACACTGGACTGGAAAACCGGCGGTAAAAGCCGCCCGCCGCGTCCTCGGCCATGGACACCACTCTCCTCTTCTTCCCCTCTCCTCTTCCTGCCTTTATTTTCCTCTCCCCATTCCACTGTATACGCTGGGACGTGCTCCCATTTAGGGTTGCAGAAATAGCGTCTTTTCCTGTTCCCTGCTCCAACCGCTCGCGCCATGTCAGTGCGGTGGGGTAAGGTGGCGGGCGCGTCCCATTTCACTGCTGCTACCGGTTGCTTCCCGGATGTTTGTTGAACTAGGGAACTAGGTTGTTGCACCCCATAGAGTTCCGAAACGTCAATTTCGCCCGGTAACATGAATTACGGTCTCAAATAGTACTCAAAAGCAAAATTTGAGGTTAAATAGCGTTTATATAGGCACCAATTCTGAAAATAGGCATTTATGGGCACTTATGGATATTTAGGCACAAACCCTAAAAATAGGCATTTATAGGCACTATAAAAACACTATAAAAGCCCTCCTTAACCCCTAATTCATGCTCATATATCAAAGTGGCGCGATAGGGAACGCAAGGAAAAAATAGGCATTTGCCTAAAATCCGGTCTCTAATGATGACTGTCTTGCGCTATATATGTGGAGTTTTTTTTTTTTTCCCCTTAAAGAACCAAATCCGAAAAGGGCTAAATTTCACGGAAGCGTAAAACGTGCCAAAGTATATTTCTTTTTTAAACGAATTGTAATCAAAATGGGACAATTCCTCATGGTAACGTGAACTCAAAAAGGCAGTTTTGAATTTTAACAAATCAGCGAAATCCTTTATCTGCTTGGATCAAACTGAGTCAGATCCATTAAATCAGGGCTGCTTCAACAAACACGACCAAAACAACCAACGCGACCGGGTTCAATCTGTTCCATTTGGGCCCCAGTAGCGACCTTTGCGCTGCGTATCATGGCCTTCTTTCACTCCGAGACGGTATATTTGAAATAGAAGACAACTGAAATGAAGATATTGGGCACCGCCTTATACCTTGAAGAAGAAGCGATCCGAAACGGCGTGGAATCAAATGAGCTAAGAAGATGAAGAAGAGCTACAAGAACTTTGTGACAACGTTGTCTTTGGCTGAATATGATTGGGAAAAAAAGGGCTGCCGTAATGTTACCCCATCAAAAGTTTATTTGCGTTATGTAGAATCGCTGTCAGTGCTTTCTTCTGGGCTGTCGTCAAGAGAAGACCTCTTCCTAGGTTGTCTAGCTCTGATACCGGAGGAAGAGCTGCCTTTCTTTCCGGTTGTTGGTTTTCCTGTCTTGCTCGCTTCTTCCACGTCGGCAACCGATATGCTTTTCCCCGCTGGGACATTGAGCATCTTCCTCCTTTCAACAAAACAACATATAATTTAAATAAAAAAGAAAAAAACTTCCCCATCTCCCGCTAAAGGGAACCATGTGTGGATGCGAAGCAACGGTTAGATGGTTAGCTTGAGCGGGAGAAACGTCGCCGCTCTCGTTTCGCGGCCCGGGCGCTCATAGCGGCGATGGACAGGAGAGATAATGAGGCCCACTCCATCATTTTCATAACGAGGAACTACCGTGGTGCCCCCAGCTGAGTATGCAGCTGTCGCACCACCTGTCCTGCGCGCCGCTCCGTAGAGGAGAGAACAGAGGGAACCGTAGGAGAGGGAGGGGACGCGCATGCGCTGTGGGGGTGTGGGACGCGGGAGCCGCTCCGTAGAGCAGAGCATTCCTAGAGGAGAGAAAGGTGGTGAGCGTAGGAGAGAGAGGGGGAGGGGACGCGGATGCGTTGTGGGAGTGCGGGACGCGCGAAGGAGGGACGGACAAAGCCCCCCCAAGCACATGCAAGCAAGATCAAGGAATGGAGTCAACCTGGGCGACAGACACCACCGGTAGTGCGTGTTATTCTTTGCTTGCACCCACCACCTGCCTAGCCATTGCTAAGCAGCCACTCTGTGCTCTCGGCCATGATTCTGGTGACTGTGGTGGTGGTTGACGGCCTTATTGTACTACAGTGTTCTGGTTCGCATAGTGGGTGCTTCCCTACTTCATGAAAGTGACCGGACGCGTGAGGGAGGGACGGACAAAGCCACTGCCTTAAGATGCTTCGCATCTAAAACAGAGTGGGGTAACTGTGTGACAATAGCCGTGTCACAAAGTTACCCCGCGAAGTATCAACTTTTCAGTTTCCTTTCTATAAACTTCAACAGACGTGACTTGATTAAATTTATATTACAGTTTATTTTAGCCCACATATTTACAATCACAAGTACATACCTGTTTTCGCTGTTTTTCTCGTGCGGACGGGCCGAGCGCACAAAGTTTACGGTGTTTCAACAATGCGCGCGAAAACACCATTGAACATGTCAGCGTCTAGAGTGGCTCTGGAGCGTGGGAACATCGGCCGGCTGCCGCTAAGTGGCACGGCATGTCTGGCGAGCTTGTTGGGTGGCTTATAGCTTTTCGGCGGCGCCTGGTCGTGGCGCGAGATTTAAAGTACTGAAAACCGAGCGCGTGTCACAAAGTAACCCCTGCAGTCACAAAGTAACACCATTTTACGGTACTAATAATAATTTGTGGAGTTTGACGCGCCCAGACCGCGGTATGGTTATCAGGCACTTCGTAGTGGAGGACTACGAAAATTTCTACCGCTTGAGTTCCTTAACAAGCACTTCAATCAAGGAGGCTCGCGTACTTACAGTGGCCTCAAGCATCCCGCTTGCGGCCACCACCGCGGCCGGGATGGAACCCCCATCATTCGCGTCAGCAGTCGAGTACCGTAACTACTGTACCACCGCGGTGGCTTGCGCTTTGAAAATTTTGTTTGCTTTGTATTTTTTCGTCTTTTATAAATGCGAGTATCAAGAGGTCAACAGAAATTTATATTTAATGTGTATTCCATAGAACCGCAGCTGTCTATGTGAGCTACGTTGTCTCGTGACTCAGTAGCGTAATGTTTTGGGATAAGTGGTGTTGAAAGGTCCTGTGTAAAAAGTCAGTATCTCATAATGCACTTGAATGGATGTCTATACAACTCTGGAAACGAAGCAGTATGATAGGGGCTCATTCGCAAAACATCGCATCATCTAATTCGCATCAGGTAGCATCCTATATTCCAAAGGAAATCTTGCATTTCACTACTGGTTCTAGCCACTCGTTTGCGGTCAGAGAAACAGGTCATAATTTCGCTCACCGGCAGTTCATCTCAGCAATACATGCACCATGCTTTATTAAAGGGGTACTGACACAAAATTTCGCGGCCGAGATAGCCTGCTGGATCGATTCCCGTGTACATGCGTGTACCATCTGCAAAATAGCGACAGCGAATAAAGCTTGGAAGGTATTTTATATGAATTTTGAAGTTCGCGTGCGCGATGCAGCATTCTAGGCCGCACCTGGTGGCATTGACACCCTCGGAGGTGACCCGAGGTGACCCCCCTACGCAGCGGGTACAACAGGTTATGACGACGTCGTAGCCGCCATTTCTGTTTTGGCGCGCTCGCCACTGCGCTGTTGGTGACTGCTCGGCGGCTGCTCGCGAGTGTGTGGCCGCGGCCAAGAGGAGGTGCTGCCGCGGCGCACGCGTTGAAAGTTTTGTGTTTGGCGACACTACAGCTTTCCCTGTGCTGCCTGGGCTGCAGTGACAGGCCACAATGCCGAAATCCTTCTGCGCCGTTTCCTTCTGCACGTCGAAGTCGGGATCAGGCGTATCGCTGCATATGTTTCCCCGCGACGAACCTCGGCGGCATAAGTGGATCGAGTTCGTGTGCGCTTGTGGACGTCAGGAGTATCAGGACTGGTCCCCCGTGCAGAACAGTCACGTTTGCGGGCTCCATTTCGAGGCGCATTGCTTTACCACACAGGCGCCGGACTTGGTGTACATGGGTCTTCCGACTGCACCCCTGTGCATCGCTCACGTCTGGTGCTGTGGTGTTACCTAGCTCTTTTCGGCACCAACAACTTGAAGGGCATCACAATGTTAAGTGATTCAATCGGATATTGAACGTAGAAAAAGCGAACGTACTTTGGCTAAATGAATTGCCCTGCAGAACATTTGTGCACGAATGTGTCGGGTCTTACCATAGTACACTGCCGACGCGAGGTTCATCGTGGTTGTCGCTGGTATCGCTGCCGCTTCCCGACGAAGCACTCCTCGCCAGCGGGTCAAACCTGAAGTGATTCGCCACGTCGAAAATTCCTTCCATCCCCGCCGCAAGAAAATCGTCGCCATCAGACGACGATGAGCCCGACGACGACAGCGAGGACGATAACGGCGACGACATCACGCAGCATGTGTGACAAGCGAATGCAAGCAGACGATGCAGACCGCGCGTAAGTGCGTCACTGTTCTGTGTGCTCACGTGGCCGAGCGTTTCACTCGCTAGGTGGTGATAGTTGCACCCGGCGGCTTGTTTTTGGAGCTCTGTCAAACCGAAACTGAGGCTGTGTCGGTAATGAGGAGCTTGTAATTATCTGTCGCGCGCTGCAGCAAACGATGTGCCGTGTTATGACTAACAGGCCCCCCAGCAACACATTGCAGCAAAAAAACGCGGGGCGAAAATTTTTGTGTCAGGACTCCTTTAAGGTTCGCAATCAGTGTGAATGCTTGCTTAGTTTTCATGCAAATAAATGCTTGTAGTTGCACTTTCTAAGAAAGTGTAGCAGTATATTTTTAGTGGGATGTCAGGTGGAAAGGTGGATAAAACTGTCTGTTGGGTAGACACACTTACGTAGTATTGCATTACAATATTCACTACCCGTAGGTAAACTTGATCACTGTGCCTATGACAAGCTCATAGACTTAACACTGCTCTTCGTTATTGTTTTCAATAGTAAGCTGGCAGATTTCGCGGGCGAGCTTGTTCTAACAGTGCAAAGCATAGCGGGTAAAAAGCATGCGCACACAGCATGAAAAATTGATTCGATCACCGTTTTCAACACATTTTGATCAATTAGCTTCTGGAAACTCTGATAATTGTGACGTTTGTAGTGAATTCTGCTCGATCGAATGCGCAGATATATCTCCAAACTCGAGCGGAAAAACAGGAGCATGCAAATGCACAGCAAAATATAGACTGGTTTATATTTAGTGCATTATTTTCCATTATCAATAATATCTTCAGTAATAAATTTGTGTTTTATAAATGCCTTTTTCACATGACTCAACTTAAATGATCTCATGATTGTAACATAAGTATATGAATTTTCCCACATGAAGCTTTCATATTCCAATGTCGTAGTAAGATTTATTTCCAGTAATCATGCAAAAATACATGACAATTGCCGTGCGTGATATATCCTGGTGGAGCTATTGTTCAAGGTGAACAGCTGGAGAGCAAAATTATGAGGGCCTTCTCAGGAAACGTGTGATGCAGCAACGTCATGTCAGTAGAATCAAGCTCGAAATGTAAAGTTTCGGTAGTACTAGAATGCCACTTAAACAACGTTTACTTTTGCGAATGGGTCCCAAAAATTGTACTGCGTTTCCAGAGTTGCATAGACTTTCGTTAGTTGACTTGGGCAGTACTTGTTCGAACCTGCATGGTACCATATGTTTGTATCAGCAGCGCGGGCAGCACCTGTTCGAACCTTCGTGGTACCGTACGTTCGTATCAAACGTCGTGGGATGAAAAACTGTTCGCAACAACCGTACTCCATTACATTGCAGGCTCATGAGCCTTGGCCAATACTACAGAGAAATTCGTATCGCCCCGAAATCGTACGAGCAGTGATCGTATCACTAAGGTTCCACAGTAAAGCACATGTTAATATAGCCACACCAGATGGCTTTGAGCCATCTGGTATGGTTCCATCCGATGCCAGACTGAATGCTCCATTCAGAGTGGCATCGTGGGTGTGACTAATGCAGGGACCTATACTGTCAGGGTCATGGCCCCTTTAGAGAGCCGACCATACCATATGGCTAAGCCATTTGAGAACTCTGTCAAGGGCACAATGGATACCTAAAACTTGCACATTTATTTCACACAACACAGAAGGTCAACACTTTTGACAAGAGTAAAAACAAACAAATGCCTAGGGTAGTCTTTAAAAAAAAAAATGTGACACGCTCGCCACAGTGTCAAGAGTTCCATCACAGTTTGTCATGAACCTAAGGCACGCTGGAACGGTTGCAGGAAGTTTTCAAAAGTTGCCTCTTCCCATGCCTGGAAAAAAAAAAAGAACGATTGAACACAATAACAAGAACTTTCATACAGCTTCTTTCTTTTCACCAATATACTGTTATACTAGGACGCCCATGTCACACAATATCATCTATGACTTGAACAGTGATTGTGTCTATAAGAGAATCAAATAACACTGAAGAGTGAGCTCTTCACTGTTACCAGAGGTACAAAAGGAGTACAGGGCCTAAAGCACCATGCTGCTCCATGCATCCTATTGTCCAGTGGATTCAATTCACTGACCGTATTTGTGTTGCAGGGAAGCCATCATGAAACCACCGAATATAGCGTGATTTCAGTTGAATCTTGATTCATTTAAGTTAAAGGGGCCCTGCAACACTTTTTGAGCATGATCAGAAAACGTTGCCGATCGGTAGTCGAGGCTCTCGAGAACACGCGAGCCAAATATTATAGTGCAGCTCGCGGCATGGAATTCACAATAAATTCTTAAAGTCAGCGAAAAATTGCTTTCTCTTCTCTCGACAAATGACGCTACAAGCTCAAAAATCACTCGTCACAGCCATTGTATCAGCCATTGGCTGACTCGAGCATGGCGCGCTCGGTCGTTACAGGGGCCGCCGCGGGAGGCCGCGACTTGTCCACGCGTGCGCGCATGATCGCACTCAAAAGCAGCGTATTCGAAGAAAAAATAAAGAAAAAGTGCTCAACGTCACGAGGCGCGCGACTTACTTTCTTCCCCCGTGCCATCCCTCCCTGCTTAGCTTCCAGCGCTTTCGTCGGGACGAGAGAAGAGAGAATGCAATTGCAGCATGCGAGAAATCGAAACTCCACTCGTACTGGACGGATTCTAAAAATTTTTGCGGCGGTGAATTCGTGAGGCAATAGGCTCCTTTAGTCAATTCATTCCGTGGCTACTTGGAAAAGTGTTGCAGGGCCCCTTTAACAGTGACTAATTGGGCTCACTTTGCTGCACGGATGGAGTCCAGTGGTCATTAGAAATATGAACATACTACTCAGCGGAAAAGTACCATGCATTACTAAATGCACTGGCACCCACTATCAACATTTGAATAGGCAATGACAACTTCCAAGGCTCCAGAAGGAGTGCTCAGCGACTTGCATACAAACCAGTAAAAGAAAAAAAAATTATGCATGCAACTGTTACAAAGCCATGCAATTATGCAGCTGAAGTAAAACCTTCCGTGCTTCTAAAACGTCATTTTATTTAGAGCGTTTCTTTATGCCAAACCACGATGTAATTATGAGGCATGCAGCACACGTTGGTGAATTCAGTTTAATTTTGACTCTGTGCCATTGTTTACCTCAATTTACGAACAAAAGCTCTCCTACATCTAAACCCTATGAAAAATCAGTTGCAGTGGCCTGAAGTTCCAAGAATACATTAAAAGGGACCCTGCAACCTGGTTTGAGAGTGACCAGTACTAAAGTGTACATGACGCAAGTCAATGCTTCCGTAAATCGAGCTGAAAGAATTCTTCGATACTTTTTACAGGTCATGAAGCTTCACCGTAACAATATGGGGGAGCATTGTGCGCTGCAAGCGGAGGCCATGGGGTGGCGCTGCATCCAGTCTGTTGGCATCGGGCAAACGGCAGCGAAGGCGGCTGCAGCTGGTGTTAGTGCAAAATGTCGATCAGGATACAAGGGAAATGGTGAAAAATTGGCGATGTTCCGGCTGCCTAGAAGACAGCGAATGGAGGGAAGTGGAAGCAGCACACCTTGGCAGAAAAGGGGGTGGTTTCACATTTGACTCCTCTCACATGCGTGTCTGCGAAAAGCACTTCGATGAGAGTGACACTGTTCGTATGGACCAGTGGGCATTCGGAGGTATTGCTGCGACGTCGCAGCACGATGTTCAGATACTTTTGCCAGACGCTGTGCCGAGGATTTGACAGGCTCCCGGCGTATTTGTCTAGCGCAAAAAAGTCCAGAGCTCGCCCGCCTACAGAGCAAAAACTTAAAATATACACACAAGGTATCTGCTGCGCATGTGTATTAGAGCAATCATTTGATCTAAATAAATATACTTGGTTGCTAGTAGTGGTCTTGCAGGGTTTGAATTATGTGGTGCAATAATCAACTTTCGAACCATCGTGCAAAACAAGCCTTGTTCTGACACGCTAACTGTAGAGGATGACACCTGATGAAGACCTAGGTGCTTATGAAGGCCCAAAATAACGAAAAATATTTTAGTGGAAGTTGTAAATGAAGAGCGGAACAAACTGACAGTGTCCCTTATGCATTTGCCAAAGACGATTCGAAGGCAAAAGCCATCTTTCTTTTTTTTTTTTTTTTTTTTTTTTTTTTTTTTTTTTTTTTTTTTTTTCAGTGCGATATAAAGATCCTCACCCACCCCCCCTCCGAAAGATGTCTGCACCGAAGGTGGTTTTGAAGAGAGTCCAGGGTCAGATGCACTGCAAGCTTTCTGCACCTTTACTGTTTTTGCACTGCCTCAGTGATCGGCCAAACAGTCAAGAAGGCAATGCAAAATTACGATGTTATGTGATAGCCTCATCGGGCAATGTCACATGATGCGACGTCGTCATCACGTCACAAGTTTTGACAATATGTGATGCCGTGATGACGTCATATTGTGACATCACGTGAATTTTTTTTTGCATCACTCGCGTTTACGCCGTCAACGCTTGATGCCAATGCCGACGGTCAATTTTCGCATTTGATGAGACATCTAAGACTTTTGCCTTAAAAATAGTACAGAATGACTGTGCAAACTATGCAGTATGCAGTTCAGATGCATGAGCAACTGAAGTTTAAATGTGGCACGGCACCGTAGTGACAAATCAAGTACAAAATAAAACAAAAACCAGGGAAAAGCTGTATGAAGCATCCCTTGATAATTGTGAACTGCTTAATTCAAAGCAATGACAGGGTGTCTAGCAAATTGCATAAATCCAATTCCCCTGACTTTTCCAGGTTTTCACTGACCATTACAGCCAAAATTCCCTGACCGATGCAATGGACACTTTTGTAAAAATTGACCATGAATCAGATAAACAAAAAAAAAAAGAGCAGAGAACTTATTGCACTTGCCCTTATCCTCCAAATGCACTCGTGTTATGCTTTGAAATGGCTGATTTCTTCTTCGAAAGATATATAGAAGCCTTACATTGCACTTCAAGAGAACCCTTTGCTTTTTCTTGGTAGCTCATTAATTAATGTTGATGTTTGCTCCTCTTTCTCCAATCTTTGTTTCCTATCTGTCCCTCTTTTTGCTTACAGCTGCTATTTTAAACACTGTAGACATGTTGGTAATTTCAGTTGGTAATTTCTAATTTCGTAACGGCACCTGCCACCAAGACAGAATCGTGCACCCCTCATGTGCTATAAACAATTTCCCCTGATAATTCTCAAAAAGACACTCCTTGTTGACAGAAAAGCTTCCCTTTATACTGCAGTGTTGCCGTGAGCATGAGACAAGTTTCACATCGAACTGCAGCTCCGTGTGATCATGACCTCATATTTTTGTCTGTCCACAAACTCTGTTGCTTCCTGTCAAAGTGTGCGAGCTGCCCCTGCGGAGTGCTTTCTGAGCACACCTTCACGTAGGAACGATGGACTAAGTCTGCCTGCAAGTGAGTCACCCTGGTGCTCAGTAAGAACAAGTGTTAGAGTAGGTTGCCTGGGGCCAGCCTCCAAAGACAATGCACACATGGTCCAAACAGCTTGCAACCATAGTCAATTTGTACTTAAGTTGATCTATCCACCACTTTCTGTGCATAGCCTTTCTTGAAATTAAAATAATTAAAATTGCAAGCTACAACCACTTCTGGTTTTCATGTAGCCGACTTTTTCCAGAAATTCCAAGGCTGGATAATTATATATTTATTAGGTATTCGGGTATGTCCAAGACTATCGTAATCAGCTTAGAGGGTGTGTCGGTACCATTGAGAAATTCCTTTTCGGAGATAGCAACTATATGGAGAGGCCAGACGCATTTTTGCCGTCGCCGTCATGCTTCCTATAAAGTACAAATCGATAACATCGGCCCGTTCGTCGTATGTTCAAAGCGGGAGGAAAGCTCGCGAACAATGCCAACGAACGTGGTTGAAGCAGAGATGAAACGAGCCGACCGCCTGCTTCGCACGAAAGGTGCAAGGAGATAGGAGCCGGAATGGGGAAGGGGGGGGGGGGCGGTTGCGTGCCTTCGGCAGATAGTGCGTACTATGCCGACCAGACGTGGTCGCTAGCGGTTGCGCGTATCTCTAGATGGGATCAGCAGACGGATCACTGCCTTTCACGTGTTGTGCTCTCATGGCCAAGTTTGCGTTGAAGCCATGACGGCACTAAGTTCACTACACTCGTTGCAGCGGCCGCATTTCCTAAAGGAGTGTCCTTTCTTCGCATTACATTCAAATTTGTTGCTATCGCAATCACTGCGTCGCCCATGCCGCGGAACTTACTTCTTTAATTCGTGACAGCAACAAACGCGGAATGACATCTAGTGCTACTGATGAATGAATGCAGCCTCAGTTTACCAGTCCGAAATTCATGCAGAAAGGTTTCCACTTCTTCAGCAATAGAAAGAGCGGTCAGCTTTGATAACATAGTGTTGCATGATTTGCAACATGGAAGGCACGGCGCGTACGCGCGGGAACCCGAAGAAAGCAACAACGCAACAAAAGCCGCCTTACTCGGCATATCCAATGGCACACGGTGATATTTGCCGTATATCAAAGCGAGTTAGCTTAAAACGCAACATGCCCGAAAAAGTAATTTAGCCCAAGTGGCCGATAAGAAACGAGCTCGAAATCGCACAAAAACCGAAGTTCAAGGAGGCCTCTCTCGTCATTCCCGCGGGCGAGCGCCGCCATCTTGATATGCTTCGAAAGCTCATACTTTCGCATTTCTGTTCCCACCCTCATCGATGCTGCGCACACACAAACGGGACAAGAAAGAAAAGTATGGTGATGAAGGCAGGTTGGACGAAATTCACAATGTATACGGACCTCCAATCGGCTGTGGCTACGGCAAATCGCGCACCGACGGTATACCGGTATATACCAGTGGACTACTCGCTTGTATGCTTGCTTTGAAGACTTCGCCGACCCTAAATAGCAGCGAATCCGACTCTCAGTTTTGAAAACTTCAAAACCAGACTCGTGTGGCCACATACAGAGAGCCGAGCGCACCTTAACCTGATCATATGCGACGATAGAGAGGAGGCACTTATGAAAATTAGGCCCAGACGAGACAACGATCGCGCCGGGCAAAAAAGTCTTACGAGTAGTGCAATCAGGTACCGCTTTGGCAACTACAGCAAAGATCCATGTCATCCAGTCATGCACTAAGTGGGAATGCAAATGTCGCACGGGTGAGAGCGCCAACGCCTACGCTCATTCCCTCGAACTCGGCGGCCTCGCGCCGCCGTGGTTATTCCCGACTCACTCACCGTACCTAGAAGTATATCCTTTGACGTTGGTAGCTGTTACTTTAAAGGAAACTGTTGCTGGCATGTGTGTTTGTACCAGTTTGTACACCACCTAGATAAGAGCAACACCCAAGAAAGCAGTTTTCCCTGACATGTATCACTCTGTTAGTGATTTCCCCTGACAATTCCCTGACTTTTCCCGGTGGCTCAGAATTCCCTGACTTTTCCCGGTTTTCCCTTTTTTCCCCGGTCGCTAGACACCCTGTGATTCATTCAAGCTGACTGTTGGTTCGATAAGTACGAGGATATTTTAAGGTATCTTAGTAATCAAATACCACATATATAGCCTGAAAGATCTGATGTGTGCAGTCAAGAGTTAAGACCACAGCACTTCAGCGACGCATTAAGATCCGCTAGAGTCCTTGAAGGACTCTGGATTATCCACAGATTGCGACTAGATGCTATAGGGAAACTGAAGAAACATGCTCTTATAGCAGTAGTACCAGAGTAAAGTATTGAAGAACCCTGCTAGTCCGTTGCATAGCGGAAACAGCATGCGTTTGTTGCCATCAAGTTTATAGCTGCAAGGCCTAATTCGACACTAAATTGCATTGTTTTACGAATTTCCTTGAAGGCACTATCACTCTGAAGGTAAAATCAATGTTCACGGGTACATTTAATCATGTTTTGCAGTTCCAATGCGTACCGTAGAACTACAGCACCAGTGCCACTCCAATGCCCACACACGTGCGAGGAAGCCCCTATGCTATGGATGCTGCTGTCCTGATATCAAACTTTCGCGGAAATTTCATGACCAGTAAAAGTATTGAAGGACTCTGGTACTAGTATGCCTATTGTGAAACAGCAGTGTAAGCATCCACTCAAGGTTTCGAATGGCTCTGTCAAAATTTCTGCTACCCAACTGAGCACAATGGTGTCCCATATCCCCACTAGCTGAATGTGTTAAACATTTTGACACCAGCAACGTCAGTTTTACTAACAGCCATAAAAGTGTCGGCAATGGTAACAATGTTCCCGTATTTGTACAGTCGCCGACCGATTTTTCGGACCTGGCGGGGACCGCGAAATAGTCCGAAAAATCGAACAGTTCGAAAAAAATGGTTAAGACATGAAAATGAAGTTTATTTGGATCAGAGAAGTCTAAAAAAATCCCCAATAATGTCATGCTTCATGCTGTGGTTGGAGACGAGCAGATTTGGTTGTATTTGGGCTATGGTAACATCATCAGCGCGTTGGCAATCGCTGCCGCCGACCGTTGCGGGCGGCACAGTTGGTGGCTCCATGGCACCAAGCAAACAAAACTTGATGCCGGTCGCAAAAAGATGCATGCAACGTCTCGCCTGTTCGGTGGGATTTAACGACGCGGTCTGGGGTTCTTTTACCTGCACCGACACCGCACAGTATACGCGATCCTCCAGCATTCCGCCTCCATCAAAACGCTACCGCCGCGGCCGCGATCGAACCCGCGTGTTTCAGGTTAGTAGCCGAGCACCATAACCACTGCGTGCTACTGAGCAACTGCAACAGTAGGAAACATGTGACGCGCACGACGCAACGACGCCCCAAACACACTTGACACACCACCAACACGACCACGTGCGTCACGACAACCGGAAAAACAAACGCACCGAGGAAAAAAAAAAAGGCCTAGCGGATGCCTACCGGCGTATTAATGATGACGATAAGGCTGACCGAAAAAGAAAGGTTTTGCCAGCCAAGGAAGATCGGACACGGCCTCCGAAACTGGAAGACTGCGTTTCCGATCTTGGAGGCCACACAACTAGCCACTGGAAGCCAAACTCGACCAAGCCAACAGAAAATCCAACATGGCGGCTTTCAAAATCGAGCAGCACGCACAGCGGCACGGCTCAAAACAAGAGATTTAGTCCGGAAAATCGAACTTTAGGGCATAAATTCGTCCGAAAAAATTGGTCGCGAAAATGCATTAGTGCTATGGGAACCTTGACGGTGCATTTATGAAGTCCGAAATATCCAACAAGTCCGAATTTTGGAGTCCGAAAAATCCGTCGGCGACTGTATTTGAAAGCTAGAAAATACCCTTCATTAGAGCCCCTACAAAACAATGATGAGAAAACAGAGGGCCCAACATGTGAAATTAATGACTGACAAACTACATGACAATGCAGGTAACTAACACTCTCAAATTCACTTTCAAATCATTCGTTCAATTAGACTTTGCGGTGAACCGAGAAAGTTATACAAACAAAAGCTTAATACCATGTAATGGCAAGCTTGCATAAAGGCTGACAATACAGAACAAGCATGCTGAAACCAAGCACACCAGACAAAACCACAATAGAAACAGTAAGCGAAATAAGAAAAAGGCACAACCACACGTTTCCCGTCAATGCTCCAATCCTCCTGTGAAAGCATTCCCTGTCATTTCTCTATGATCCAGTGCGCATTAAGAAGTCTGTTGCTTGGCTCATGCAAAGACACACCCACCTTTGCCACCAACTGAGTCATCCGATGGCTTCCTGATCTTGATGTAGGCTGGCTCGGTGCGGGGCTGTCTCGGCACTCTGAAAGCGGAGTTGCTACCCGGAACCTGCACGGTGCTAGGTCCGGCCACTGGCAGGCCTCGACCAATGCCTTGCTCCACAGGCGCAAACTCTGGAAACTGTGCAGCTAGTGAACTGGCAACACTGCGACGAGCTGCAGAAGGTGCTGCTGCTGCTCCCATCTTTGGCTTGGCACCACTTGATATGCTGCAGTCTGCAGAGATTTCATTCATTCATTCATTCATTGATTTACTCGAGGTGTTTTGAATCTGGCTTTAATAGACTCAAGAGAGAAATTGCCCAATAAGTATGCCATGATCACTGACGAGAGCGCTAACTTTATTATACACAATGTGGCAGACAAACAATAATATTGCCGGTTCTACTTCACAGGACTGAAAAAATGGCTGAATTAAGCAAATGGCAAATTATCGAAAGTATCAAGGAAACAATAAATGTCTATTACAAGTATACACACATTTTCTTGATGTATACGTAGAACTTGTACTTGTGTTGCATTAGCGCAGTTTAAGAGTCAGTTTTCGCCATCCTGACCTCTTTCACATGTGACCATGGCTCAAGAATCCCTGTGTGTTTAGGGATGTGCGAATATTCGAAAATTTCGCGTAACAAGTAACATACTTGAATTGAATAGTGAATATTTGAAATGCCAAATATTGTCGAAATAATAACCACCGATAAAAAACCTCGAAGGAACAAAACATTGGAACAGGCAGGCATCAAGTTTCTTGTTTTACTCCTAGAATTACCAAGATGCATGCAGCTCATGGTTTTACAGGACTATCTACGCTAGATTGATCACAGGGTCAAGGTGTTTTTCCTTAGAAGTCCAGCGTCGCCGAGCGACAGAGCCGTCAATCCCCCTATCTTCACGACATTCATGATAATGTTGACTCAAATTTTCTTTAATATTTATAGATGTTTTTATTTAAAATCTGTTGACAAAGTGCCACGCTGAATACTGCAGTCACTTCTGTATTTCAACCTGCTGTTACAAAATTTTTTTGAGGCTCTAGTAGCTGCTGTATACGAGCGTGCATCAGTTTAGATAATGGTGCTATATTTTGTGGGTTAAAACTAATCGTAATGTTCCCTTGTTGAAGCTTGTGAATATTTGTTCCAAGTAAAATGTAGTGGAATACTTGGGTTGTTTCGGAAATGGTTACACTGCCATTTTAGGGCTCCTTTGAAAATGATTGCCTTACTACGTATTTGAAAACTATTCAAATAGCACGCGGTTCGTATTCAATTTCGTTCTTAATTTCACTACTGCACACTCCTAGTCCTAGCCCTTTCAATGCAGAATTTTCTTTTTTTTCGCAGTGCTCCACGTGCCCTGTCATTTTACTTTATTTTTGCATGTTATATGCAAATTTTGTGTTGGCAATGCGGCAGGATGCTCTTCAGGAAGTGTAAACTTTTTTATTGGAGATTATCCCATCAAATAAAAACTAGCACTTATTATAAGCAAAATAACAATTACAAGAAAGTTACAAGTACTGAATGAAAAGAAATATAATTGGCCATTAATTCAGAGTGGCTCAGCCATACTTATCCATTTCATGAAGCGTGGAAACTTGGGCAAGTTGGTAGGACATAATTAAATATACGAACAGCGCAACAGACAAAGACGGAAGAAGGTAACAACACACAGCGCTGACTTTCAACAATGATTTAATAGCGGAGCGATGTACATATATACAGTCGAACCCACTTATAACGATCCCAGATATAACGATCTATCGGTTATAACGACCATATTTCGGTGTACTTACGATTTTCCTATGCTACCCATTGAAACTGCGTCCACATATAGCGAACATTTTTCAAGGCCTCCTACTTTTACAACGAACACTCCGGACACGGTCGCGGTAAAAATATAGGCGCATACGAAAGCGAAAAAAAGTGTAAACAGGCATTCTAAAGCACGAGAGAGGTGCGCGCGCTCGCGTGCCCCCGCTGCTGTTCACTCGCGACGACGATGTCATAGACCGCGGCAAACACCGCACGCAGATTTCGGACGCTGCGAGCGAGATCGCTCATTTTCGAGGCATTTCTTCACTGGCAGATGGTAGTGAGGAAAAATAAAAATAAAAATTAGGAGGCGGCATGAAGCCTTGCGGTCAGCTGTCGCACGGCAACATTTTCGGACGCCGTTCTCTGCATCTACGACCGCCTACGATGAACCATGCAAACAACGCCTTGGAGCGCAAGAAGCCATAAATGCAACAAGCGATAACTTTTCGTCGCTTAAAAGTTCGCAACGACCGCCAGCTCACCGAAACCACAACGTGCCGCAAAAGTTGTTCTGTCTTTTCGGTAACGGCAGAGACCGGCCTATCAATGATTACGACTTCCGCGCGATTGCAACGATGCCTTCAAGGATAAAAGAGCAAAGGTGAGGTGGCGGCTGGCGATGAATGTGCCATTATGACTAATCGCAGACAACCTTATCACAGTCATCTGCAGCTATCTGCTCCACTGCACGCGTGGCGTAAACCGTACGGAGTAGCCGCACCACAAGCGCGAGATGCTGCCGCTCGCAAGTTCGCCGCCGCCGCGTCACGCGAGTCCGCTTGCGCGTTGCTTGCAATATGCTCGTCTTCGTCGTATTGAACGAGCAGGATACCCGCCGCACCCGTGCACGGACCGGAGTGAAGCATGCGCGAAGAACGCACAAGCGCGCGCATACAGAGGCCAGCAAACGGCCTGGCGATAACGACGTGAGCCGAGTAGGCGACGCGCTGCACGCAACTAGCCAGGGATGATGGGCTCCACGTGGCGGCACCGCAGTTTAGTGAAACGGCGTCAGTTCACTGCATAGGTGGTTTAATTCACTAGTGAGCATGCAGCGGGCGTCGCTTAACACGGGAAAAGGCCTAACTTGTCACCGGAGGGGGTTACTAGCACTTTTTTATTAAAGTACACAGAAAAAGAAAATGGTTTGGTCGCTAAGTGCACGTTTTTAAGGGCGAGTCCATATACAACGAACTACTGATATAACGACCACTTTTCGCGGCACTTTCGAGTTCGTTATAAATGGGTTCGACTGTATGTGAAAAAATGGGCATGCATAGAAGGGTGCAGTTAACAAACACTGCGATACAACGCCAGCAGAACTCTTGTCATTTATTGATTGAGCACGAAACCAGTGCACAGCTTAAAACTGATCGAGATACGCAATCTCTTTTTGCAATAGCGCAACTGATGGGGAACTTGCACATGTACCGTCAAACTTATGTGATAGGCCTCAATTATCTCACGCGTGGCCTGCGAGTGGTGCTGGCCTATTACCTCGCACGCTCAAAGAGGGGCACGCAGCCGCAGTCACGGCAGTGAATTCTGAGGTGTCCTTGAACCGCATTGTGCACATTATTATTATGCTCTCTTAAACGGTCGTTCAAGCACCTTCTGGTTTGCCCTATGTATTTCTTACCGCAGGACAGCGGAAGAAGATACACGACACCAGTAGCACAAGGAACAAAGCGCGTTCTGTGTTTCACAGAGCATCTTACTCTATTTGTAGCTGGTTGATTCACCAACCTACAGAGCTTTGATAGCTTTTCCGGAGGGCAGAAAAGACAACAGTGATGCCAGCGCGTTTCCCAATTTTTTTTCAGCCTATGCGAAACGTTGTGCAGATAAGGGACTGCAACACAGTTCTTAGAAACCGACGCATTTTGAGGCTGAGATTGCCCTCCTTGAATTTGATTTGCTTCAAAAGCTTTTCCGCAACAGCAGAAATCGGGGCATTCGGGTAACCAGCGCTTAAGAGGCGCTCGACCTGTGCTTTGAAACTGCGTAGCATCGAGTGCAGGCATGACCTCCTAAGAGCGCTAACGAGGCAAACATTAATGATGCCCCTTTTCACCAGCTTTGAATGAGCTGGTGAAAAGCATCACCCATTTTTTCACATATATATGTACATCGCTCCGCTATTAAATCATTGTTGAAAGTCAGCGCTGTGTGTTGTTACCTTCTTCCGTCTTTGTCTGTTGCGCTGTTCGTATATTTAATTATCCATTTCATTCAGAGTCCAAACGCATCTAGAGTCGAGTTTCGTCTAAATTTATTTAAAGAGGCAAAACTGGTATACGCAGGATTGGCAGTGAAAGTGTTAAGCTTCAAGCAAACTCCAGCTTTTTAACAAGCAGGCCCTGGTTTTAAATGAGTGAATTTTTTTCCCCTTCCTTCCTCTGCAGTTTAGAGCCCCAAGCTCTTCTTTAATAATGATGTACACTGTCCCACCGCTCACCTGACGTGACACTGGCTGTGTCGCTCTCGGTGTAGGACTGAGTGCTGCTGCTGTAGCTGAAGTAGCCGGGCGGCTTGCGACCCAGCATGGAGTCTCCCAGGGCCGGGAACTCGTCCACCAAAGAATCCACAGATGCTGCTGCTGCTGCACCTGCATATTTTAAACAGCAGACCCGTCCGTTTTGCTCACAGCGACATGCCAACTTGTCGACGTTCTTCGTTGGTGTTTTTTCCCCACCCAAAATTAGTTGCTTCTAACAAATTTTTTATTTTTGGTTGGCCCAGTATGTTTTCAATTTACTCTAAAGGAGTGGTGACAGAAAATTTGTGCACCTCTGCTTTTTGCTCTTAATCAGTGGCTACTGACTCGTTAATAGCGGCAACGAAACTCATTTGCCCCAGCGAGAGACGAATGTTTAGTTACCGTATTTACACGATTGTGGGGAAGTCGACTCGAATGTAGGTCGACCCCCTAATATCGCACGGCAAAATAAGAAAAAGAGCACGAGCACATTTGATAAAAAATTTATTTACGATGTCTCCGAAGGAAAGAAAGTCGAATTCTGGTCTGCCAAGGTCGCTTCACGGCAGTGCTTGACAGCTGTGCAGGAAAGCTAGCTTCGTGGCAATACGCGGGGATCATTTTCAGAAAAACTTTACAACCGAAACTAGTTTTCGTTTCTAGGTCGACCCCCCTACTTCAGATTTCAAATTACACAAAATGGGTCGACCTATAATCGTGTAAATACGGTATATACTCCTATGTTGCGACCGGAGGCAGTTTCGATTTCGAAGGAAGCTTGGGGGGCCCCGCGACGTAGTCGGCCTACTGGTCAACAATTACTATCATGTGACCACAAGAGCCAGCGACGTCAGTGGCCAGCTTCTGCTATGTTGTCCAACGCTGCTGTTTCATCTGCTGTGTTGAGCGCCGCGAGTGCTTGTTCTCTCGATCGTCAAGTTATGTTACTTCGGCGCACGGTGGAGCCTGAAGCAGTTATATCTGTCCACTGCGCAGTACAATCCCGGCAGTAGAGAGCTTGAGTTTGTCGGTAGACTTCCTAACGTTTGCGAATACCGGGTAACCGGGAGCTGTTGACGGCTGCAGCAGCAGCAGCAGCAGCAGCAGCAGCGGAACCGGTTGTGACATCTTGTGGCATTTTGTTCAACTACAGTATTTTATTTCTGCCTTTTTTTTTAATTGCGTCGCTGTTCTTGTCGAAAAAAAAAAAGCAATGAAAATATTGTGAGTTTATAATTATCTCACTGTCAATGCTTTACATAGAGTCAGTAAGCAGGAAAGTCAGTGCAATGTTATTTTTGTGGGCCTCTGGTTAGGCTCTGTATCATCAGGTGTCGCTACCAGCGTTGTTCATCGTACACGTCTCCGGTAACCCGGCCAGAACTCATGACGTACGTGGTACCAGCGCAATGACCTCATCGTTTTTTGCTTCTACTTCCAAGTCGACACTTTCACGAACTTCAAAACTCAATTTAAAATACTTTTTAGGCTGTACTTTGTGGCTGATATTGTACAGATGGCACCTCTATGTTTCCATCAGTGTGATATAACTGTCAAATTGTGTCTGAATTTTTGTGTCACCACTCCTTTAAAGCAACTGCTCCACTGCATAAATTTGATTAATTCCTACATTCTGCTTGTCCGTGCCAGAAAAGAGCTTGCTGCCTTTGTTGCTTCTGGCGGAACATTTGTTTCTATATCCCCAACAGTCACAAATAAAGACAACTGACTGCCTACAAAGCCGCCACATTAGACAAGCCGCGTGCACCAAAACTGCATGTTGCCCGAGGAAGAAAAAAAGTGGCCGAGGTTAAATTCTTTAAACATAGTTATGAGCAAAAGGTGTGCACACTGCCTGCGCTTCCTCATCACAAAACGAGGAGTAGCACTCTCGACGTGGAGAGACGAGCGGACAAACACAGTGTAGTGAAAGAAATACCGTATTCACTAAAATGTAACTAGTTTTTTCCCCCAGATTTCTGTAACCTGAAGTAGACCCTCGCATTACAATCGAATACCGAAATTAAAGTTTTTGAGAAGGCAGAATGATGCACACAATTCTTTTGTTTCTGTTGTATTTTTTTTCCTTTCTGGACAATGAATTGTCACCCTCGCGTCACAATTGTGACAGCATTACAGTCTAGTAAATAGAGTAGCGAAATGACCAAGGGCCATGTTTTGATCAAGCTTCACTAACATTCGTTGTAGACTTGCGCATAACTGCAATGCCGCAACTAAATTCAACCTCTGGGTGGTTCAAGGGCCCTTTCGCCTGGTTACGTGGTACTGCTGAGACAAGGCTCCGAGCAGTGTTGCCAAGTCAAAAGTAACAATCCCGCAACAGAAGCCCTTAAAACCCACTAAGACCGCTAAATTAAACATTTGTGCCCAACTTGCACAGAATTAAAAAGAAAAAATTCAGAAAACAAAAAAAAAATTCTTGACTGCTATCTGCCCTAATATAACGAATGATTTCTTCAAATTTATACATAGGAGTGTACGAATATTCGAACTTTCAAGTATTTTTCAAATAGTGTTTCCTATTTGATTTGATTCACACCAGCATTTGACTGTTCGAAGTATTCAAACTTGCCGAAGACAAATACAATCATCCGATTGGCAGCGGCCCCTTCAGATTTTAAATATGATCCACCCCATCACACTCTTGCGTTGCGGAAAAGCTGCCTTTTAGACTCTGCTACGGCCGCAATTGTATTGACTTAACGCTGGTTCCAACCTGGAGATGATAGATGCAGCAGAGGTGAGGGTTAATGCCGTTTTGGACCTGAAATTTGGGCAGAAAGTCCGAAAAATAGAACGATGAAGATTTTTGCGCCCAAACTTTCTACTTGGCTGACCCGTGTACCTTTAGACATAGGTGTTTGCTACCACCCATGGTCATGTCGATATGACCACAATTTCGCTTGCAGTGGCTACACTAAAATGTAGCCTCACCTGGAATTAGTGCCCCTCGGCTGCGCGCACGCCTTCACAACAGCAGCTTCCTTCATGATCACGGCAAGTCACAATGCGCAGTAATTCAATTGTCTTGGTGCAATGTGTGCACAATTTCACAAACAAAGGAAGTTTTCCATGATCAAGAGTGAATCTACCGTAGTCCGCATTCTCAATGGCAAGAAATTTATCGGGATGTACACGCGGTAGTGGAAAGCACATCTCCGATGTACACAAGTCTTACAACGCAGCCACACGGCTGTTGAAGTCATAAGCCCTCGTGAAACTGTTAAAGTTGAAATTGTGGACACTTTATTCAAACAGACATGCCCAAGAGCATTATCCATTGCAGAGAGACCTTTTTCGTATTCTTTCCTACGGGTCACCTGATGAGAAGACATTTTGTTGTGGCAACAATGTTGTAGCACCTCGAGTTGACTCATTATTGTGAAGCGACCCGCTTTCACTCTGCAAGTAACTGCTGTGCACTGGCACTTACAGATCTGACTGAAAGCTCTTTCTCACTGCACAAGCACAAAATTACTGGACACAAAATTACTGGACGAACACACACTGCTTATTCAGCATGTCAATTTAAGCCATTGTACATAATTTTTTTTTCTTTGATGAAGTTTGGGTACGCATGCAACGTAAACCACCTTGAATGGGCGGTTTTACACCACATTTGAACCAAACGTAAGCTTTCACTGCTCAACAAGAAAGCTAAGAAAATTTGGCTGAATGTCCTGGGCTCAACAGTATTAAGTGTGCTAATGTGAGCTCATCTTTTTCGCACTGCAGAAACTCACCGGCCATCGAAGGTCCTGGCTGCGCATTTGGAACCACTCGTGGGCCCTGGAAAAAGACAATGGTAACGAGGCTGTGAATACAAGTTCTGTGCAAGACCAAGCCCACCGTTCTGCCGGCCTTAAAAATTAAATGGACCAGCCTCAATATTAAAAAATACACCTGACTTGAAGCCACCACAGCTCAATTTTTGGTGAAACTTGTCAAGTTTGATGTGGCGATTTCAAATACACTACTATTACCTTGATACAAGCAAAACTGACCTGTGAATGAAAATGAATACAGTTAAACCTGGATATAACGAACCTCCGTATAACGAATTCCTCGATATAACGAAGTTTTTCTATTCCCTGCCATTACCCCATAGAAACACATGTATTTGCGACCTCTATGTAACAAAGTGGCAGCGGGAAACACCCTTGATATAACGAATTTTTGCCACCGACAACCTAAAAATTTTGCCCCGCATTTTGCCATTTTGGCACGAGCATGCATCTCTCACCGCTGACGAAGCGCGATCGGCGGCGTCGCGCACGGCGCGCTCGGAGCCCCGGTGACTGCGAGGCGCGCAGGTGGGCCGGCGCCCCTCGAGCCGGCGTTGCCGCTGTTCTTGCCGCCGCGGGCGGAATGCGCGCATGTGCCCTCCCCCTTCCTTCAAACCAAAAAAAAAAAAAAAATAGAGAGAGAAAGAAAACAACTAGCGTTGGCAGCGTTACTTTTTGATTGCTGCAGAAGTCTCTGAACTGCACTCCGTTGGAGTAACACATATAAAAAAAAAAATCTTGCTCCGTGTCGGTACGCTTGAAGTTCGCGTCGCATATGTGAGGCCATGGATCATATGGAGAGCGCTTTTCCGAATTGTATTCTGCGGTATACATGTCGTTCGCTCTTCGTTTTCGACGCCGTGCATGTGTACATGGTTTCACAACGCGGCGCGCGCATGGAGTGGCCCCCGACGACGTTCAGCTGGTTCAGCTTCGTGCTTTTTAAAGCGGACAACCGTGTCGTCACTACCAAGATGTCAGATTAGGCGCTGGTGTAAACTGTCCGAGACCGCGGTGACAACGGATCTTCGGAGGTCGACTCGTCACGCGCTTTGCAGTCATGCGCCGCGGCGCGAGTTCGCTAGACACTCGCAGCGCGCCGCGGCGCGGCGCAAGACTGCAAAGCGCGCGGATTTAGTCGACCTCCGAACCTAATCAGCACTCGCGATTTAGGTTCGGAGGTAGACTTGCATTCAACACGATGGCGCGTTCAATGCAATGCAACGAATGCGAAAGCAACAAATTGTAATGTTATACGAAGTAAGGCTGGCTACCTACTCTGTTGGATCCGATATCGCGTAACCCTACAAAACGCTGGTGTAAGAAAATACGGCCGCTCCAGGCAGAAGTGCTCTTTTCACAGTCTCTTCGCGTTGAGAGCGCAGCACGTGGAAAAGTACACGGGCCGAGCGCTGATGCTTGCCGAGATAGCGTGCGCACCTGCGATCGCAACCGCACCCTTAAAGTCAAAGTTCACTGTTGCTGCTCAAGTGACCCCCCCCTACCCCTCCGCGTCTTTTCATGCTCGTTCAAGACGGGTGGGGTGTTTCCTCTTTGCTTGAGCATTCGACGGCAGGTCTAATACGCGGGGGGATCTTATCGCATGCGGCCTCGGGGTGATAGAGATGGGCGGGCTCGTTTGATCTCTGCTTCAGCAACACTCGTCGCCCCCCATTCACGCGCTTTTTACCCATGCGTAAAATTTACGATGCGCGGGGGATTGCTATCAATTTGGACTTTATACGGAACATGGCGGCGACGGCAAAAACCCGTCGAGAGCGTCTATATAATTGCTATCGCAATAACAACGCAGTTTTTTACTGCTAAATAAGTGTTTTGGATGAGCTCTGCCTTCAGTTCTCCTTTTGTTTAATTTGTGCGTTTCCTTTTCGAATTTTCGTGCTGAAACTGGATATAACGAATACCTGTTTGTAACGAATTTTTTCGGGGAATTTGTCAATTTCGTTATATCCAGGTTTAACTGTATAACTAAACTAAAATCATCCCCAAAGCCCAAAAAATCCCAACGCATTCGTGCCGAGTGTAAGACTTCCCGCGACGTTCGTGAGCTGTTCGGCACGGCAGTACAAAACTCCTGGCGTGCCCAAACTTTGCTGCCCTGTGTTGTCGTGCATAGCCACGTGGAAGCAGTGACGCTCTTTTTACTCACACAGTCTCATTTACCCTATCTCGCATCAACCCCCACCTTTTTTTGCTGTGGCGTGCCGTGCAGGCTGAGAAGCACCGTAGCAAGCTGAGAAGGCACACCTGACTGCGTGGTGAGGTGCCCAGCAGTGAAGACATGAGAAATCATTGGAATGGCAAGTCATTGCTCGATTTCAATGATGAGCAACAACTACTACATCCAACTTCTTATTATGGCCTGCCCGGTTACACTACTGAACGACTGAGGAGGCTAGGCGTGGCCTTCGACATCATATGCAACTGTCATAAAAGATGGAACTCCATGTGTAAGTTACATGATGCCAAAGACGTTTTTTTGCCTATAGACACAGCCAATAGACACTGCAGTTTGCAAAAAATGCATTAAATTCATTAATTTCCTCTAGTTTCCACCTGAAATGAAGGTTGTATCTATCGATTTCATCACCCAATCTTTCAATTTGGTGGAAAATCTTGGTGGCAAAAATTTTGTTCAGTATCCCTTTTAAGGCTCATCGCGTCTACTCACACACCATGCACTAACAAGACACGCACCAAGCCTAAAAAAGCAAACAAAGTCAGATACGCACAACAGTGACACCTGGTGTCACGATGCGTAAGCGAAAAAGAAAACTCTGATATGGCACAAAGAGGCGTTCGGGGAGCTAGCATCTTTTATCATCATCATCACGACACACTGGATCGACTGTTCGACTGCTCTGGCTCGCTGTGCTCGCATGCAGTCCTTTCACGATCGCCCCTTGCCTTTATTTTTTCAGCGATTGGAAGTTGCGCACTATTTATCCGAATTTTCGGCAGATCTACAGCTCAAGATAATGAATCATGAGCGTGGAAAATTCATTACACCCTGGTCATTTGCCTCAATTTCTACGTTACATGGAGATAAACACGAGCTTCTATGGGGATGGAGTTGGGGAATGAGAAACTGTTAAATCCAGGGAATTCGTTAAATAGAGGCTCGTTACATTCGAGGTCTACCTGTATTTAACTGCACATAGCCCCCTCTGAAGGTGATTTTACTGCAGAGTATGCTGTGAAACCACCCGATCCAGTAATATCTGGAGTTTTATGTCCCAAAACCACGATAAGATTATGAGAGACACCGTAGTGGAGGGCTCCGGAAGTTTTGACCAACTGATGTTCTTTAGCGTGCACCGACATCGCACAGTACACGGGCCTCTACCATTTCGCCACCATCAAAATGCGACTGCCACAGCCGGGATCGAACTCGCGACCTTCGGGTGAGCAGCTGAGCACCTTAGCTACTGATACACCGTGGCGGACGTTGCAGCAAAGCCACACTTTCAGGTTGAATGCACTACGTGCGTCAAATGAAACCCAAACTGTGGCAGGCATACTCAGTAGAATAGTGTGCGCCCTCCGGTCATCACTATTGACAGGCGCGTGCATCCATTTTGACAGCACTTTGCACCTGTCCATGGTAATTAGACGGCCCGCACCTTGTCCTTCATCTCAAATTTTAAGTTGAAAACAGTGTTGTGCGGGCTCATATGCGCTAAGTGTAGTGAATTTTAAAACTTAACGTGTTGTACGTGTTATAACTTTCACCCTACCGCTATTCAAACCTTGCTACTGTATGAAGTTGCTTCCACTTCACTTCGCATCATGAAGGTGGCATTCACACATGCCCAGTTCCAATTCTTAAAAATACTGTGCAAGTGTTGAGTCACGACAAAAATGTGCATTCTTTTTTAATACAGTAAAACCGCATTAATTCGGATCTCAAGGGAGTGAAAAAAATGTCCGAATTATCCGAATGTCGAATTAACGAATGCATAACAAAAACGCACATTTTCAATTCCTTTATCGCATACCTTTATTTTGAGAAGTAGTCCGTGATGCTTGTTTGTTTTTTTGTGGACAGCTGGGCGGCAAGGACTAGTTTGCGGGCATGTGACAAACCCTCTAGTGCAAGAGTATTGCCTGGGACATCGTAACAAAACTCCTCTAGAAAGACGAGAGCATCTGCGGCTTCTTTTGCGGTATGACGCACCGGGTGTAGTTCATCGCACGGGTCTTCGTCGGACGCCTCATCCGTCTCACCGAGGGCAGCACTGATGATCTCGTCCTCGTTCAAGTGACCGGCGACGACAACGCCGTCATCAATTGTAACATAATCTGCAAGCTCCACTTCAGAGGGAAGCAGGCCAAGGAACGCCATATCGTCCTCCTCTCCTTCTGGCGCTGCGGGCTCTGGGCTGCGTTCCGAGCTTTCTGAAGCCTCGGGCCGCACAAATCCACTGTGACGAAAACAGTTCGCCACAACTTGTGCGCGGTACAAGTTGCAGCAACACTTGAGTGCGGTACATTTTCTTTACGTACTGTATGATGCCTTGGTCCATAGGTTGAAGGACTGCAGTGGTGTTGGGTGGAAGAAACACAAGCCGTATTGCCTCCAGATTCGAAACGTTGCAGTGTGCGCTGCAATTGTCCACTACGAAGAGCACCTTGCGTTTCTTGGCACTGAAGCGTCGATCTAGATCCTGCAGCCAGGCACGGAAGATCACAGAGGTCATCCACGCTTTCCGATTCGCACGGTACTCGACAGGGGAGATGTTTTATGTTGTAGAAGCACCTCGGCTTCAGAGCCTTCCCGATGACCAGAAGCGGAAGGCGCTCTGTGCCAGTCATGTTTGCTGCTAACAGCACCGTCACCCGCTCCTTGCTTCGTTTGCCGCCGGTGCACAGGTCCCCTTTAAAAGTGACAGCTTTTATCTGGCAGCGCTTTAAAAAAGAGTGCCGTTTCGTCGGCGTTGAAAACGTCGTTTGGGTCGTAGGCTGCCACGTGGTCCTTAAGCTGCAAGTTTTGCCAGTCTTTCACAACTTCTTCGTCCACCTCACCCCTCTCCCTGCACACGGTCTTGAACACGAGGCCATGCCGTTCTTTCAAACGCGCAAGCCAACCCTCCGATGCCTTGAAGGAGTCTATGTTCATTCGTAGAGCGTACCTCTCTGCTTGCGCGCATATAAGTGGTCCACTCAACGGCAGCTTCGACTCACGTGCAGTAACGATCCACTGCAACAGCGCTTCCTCCAGTTGTGGGTGGGCTGCGGTGCGTAATCGCTTTTGTCCGGCATGAAATTTCTCGCCCTCAAACGCTTCCATTATTTGAGCCTCGTTTTTCACATACGTCGCAAGCATGCTCCTTTTTACGTCGAACTGACGCATCACCTTTTCTCTGGAAGCGCCGTCTTTGAGTGCCTTTAGTATCTTCACTTTAGTTGCCAAGTCCTTCGCCGCGTACTTCACGCGTTTCGCCGGTTCCGACATCCCGGCAGGGTGATATATCACACCACCACTATGGCCCGACCACCACCTCGCGCACCGACACTTCCGATACGCCGATATTGTCGCAACGCACCGAAGAGGGAAAAAAAAGCACAACCGACGCCTGCAGGTAGCTATCCGTCGGAGGCCTTGTTTCTTTGTTATCGACAGGACGGACAATGCGAGCTCCAAACGCCACCTTGCGTCCCCTTTCATAAGTTTTCGAAAAAAAAATGTGGTTTTCCTTGGCCTCCACGATCGGCATCGACCGCGCACCGTTGCTGCCGGAGCCCATCTCGGAGACCATAAGTTTGCACATGTGCGGCAAAGAAAATGCAATGCGATAAATATTATGGCCTCCGAGACGCAGTTTCAGTTTCAGTTTCGCCGTCTTTGGCTTGCCTCCAGTCCGAATTAACCAGTGCGCGTGCAATTTTGCGTCGAATTAGCGAATGTTTGTTGCCATAGGGCTATGAACATTTTTGAAGGGAGGGTGTGGGAATGACGAATTACCCGAATTTCCGAATTAACGGGGGCCAAATTAACGAGATTCTACTGTATGTAATATGTACTCTTAAAACTATTCGATTCGAAATTATTCGATCAAATCACTATTCGCTTCAAGTTCGCTTCGAACCTGAAATTTACTATTCGCGAATCCCTAGCCAAAGTCTTTCACCTCATTGGCAGATATTGCAGTAAAAGGGAATAATGGATACGACAAAATACTGGCCATAAAAAAGTAACATCGGCTGTCCCTTGACCGCTGTTATACAGTAGAAGCTCGTTTATTCAACCATTGTTAATTAGGCAAGTCTGGTCAGTCAGACGTGTTCCGCAGTCCCAGCAAGCATATGTTCTCTCTAATGGCATCAAACTCCCTTCACTCAGTCATAACTGGCCTCAACCCGAATGATTTGGACGATTCTCAAAGCAAGTCAAGCACATCGCAAATGCGCAATGGAAAGGAGAGAAAACGGCCTTCACAAACTGATATGGCAGCAGCCCTTCTAAAGGGGATATCGCCATCCAAAATCTCACCACAAACGCGTTGTTGGCGACCAAGGCTTCAGTGACAGCAGCAAACTTGTTTCACTTTCGATTTTACTTGGCACACACAAACTGCGTGGGGGGGCTACCTATGATTGTGATGATAGCAACTGGGGTCAAAGAAGAGACAAGCACTAGTTTTATTTTCTTCACGTGCCTTCAGAACTGTGTGGTCTTCAATTATTGTACATTAGTGGGCCAGGTTTATTTCGCATAAGACACTGTGCACGAAATCCGAATTAACTATGGAACGGCGAATAGTAAAGTTCGAGGTTCGAAGAAAGTTTTAAGTGAATAGTGATTTGGTCGAATAATTTTGAATCTGATAGTTCGATTAGCATATATCATACAATAAGAAAAATGAGTAATTTTTTCACGACCAAGCTAACTTGCAAAATATTTTTAAAAGATGGAACTAATCATGTGTGAAGCAGGGCTTCGCAGCATTGCGGCTTTCCCCTGGATAGGTGGTTTCACGGCACGAAACCTCACGCTGCAGTGAACCCGATCTTTACAGGGGGTTAAATATGCACTCGTGCACATGGAGGTCCAAAATGCACAAGTGGGTTCAGATATATAAACAAGTACAGTCGACGTCCGATTTCTCGGACGCCCGAAATTCCGGACATGCCCGATTTCCCGGACTCATCTGCGGCACCGTCAAGTTCCCCATAGAGGCAATGTATTAAAAAGTCCGAAATTTCGGACGCTTACAGCCTTCGCCGTCCGATTTTCCGGACTTTTTACCGCTAACCGCCGACTCGAACACTCGAAGTCGCCATCAATGCCGCCATTTTGTTTTTCTCGTATCCTCGAACCCCCCATACTCGCACGATGGCCCCCGCAATAGCGCGCCGGCGCGCTATCTCGGAGGCCATGCTTGCACCGCCCGGAACAGGTGTGGCCAGCCGCACCGCGCCGCGGCTACCGTACTCTCGCTAACCCTCGCCACCATCTAGCACACGCCAATCCGTTGCCAGCCGTAGCTTAGCCAAACCTCACTGTGTTCATTCACGTATTGTTTTGTAAGCTCTGCGGTAGATCGTGTGCTGCTGCGCGCAATTTTCAGCGTTCGCGTTTCCCGATCTTCAGCATTCGCCGTTGACAGCGATGGCACCGACTGCTCCTTCGTCTTCGTCCGAGCCTTCGAAGCGCACAAATCCCCCTCGTAACGCAAGAGGCGGTAACGCAAGAGACTCTCCGGAACTGTTTTCGCGGACGTTGCCTTCGACGATCTGCGCGCTGCCGGCGTTTCGATTCCAGCCGGGATAACCTCTGACGGCTTCGCCTACGCTGACGAAGGCCACGAGCTCTGTGCGGAATTGACCGATGATCGAAATCGTTCACGTTACGGAAGCTTCCTAACACTCCGACACCGAGAACGACGAGGCAGCGCCTACACAGCCGACGAGCTCGCAGTTGACGCGAGCACTGATGATACTATCATCGATGAGACATGACGTTAGCTGAAATTGAGGCAGACATCATCGCGGGCAAGCGGAACGCCATGCAAAAGAACCTTATTGCGCCAAAGTGTTGACCAATGAGGTAGCGCCGGCTACGTCGGATTTTTTTGTTTATATACATATATATATATAATTGGCTCTTTTTAGAACCACCTAAACGATGCATTCGCTGAATTGCAATGGGAATCCAGTACTCCGGCCGTGACCTTCTCCGTCAGAGATAAATACCTATTAAAAAAGTGCGTTTTCGCGTGCATTCGCTTTTTCCGGACTGCCCGATTTTCCGGACGTTTTCGCGGTCCCTTGAGGGTCCGGGAAATCGGACGTCGACTGTATACCGCTCAAATATACAACACTGGCATTTGTTCCAACACCCATAAAAGTCTGCCCACCATAAAAAAACAAAGCTGTTGCATGCCTGCACCAGTCTGACCTATGCCACTAGTACAACGTCCCTGCGAATTGCAACAGAGCACGGTTCACAATTTACCATGCTCTCGCCATAGTAGTCCTCCACCCGCCTAGGACTCCCTCTGGAGGGGTGCAGCGCCCGCATAGCCAGACCGGTTGTACGAGCCGGGGTCTCCGCTGCCGCCAACGGGCCGCCGTGACATGCCCGCTCGGGGTGGCCGCTGAGTCGGGAAAGAGCGAACAAGAATTACAAAAATTATATTCTGGTGCTTTTACGCATCAAAGCCTATAAATACAATTGTGAAGCACACCATAAGAGAGTATTTCAAGTTTGATCACCCACCGTTCTTTTTAATACCAGTGTCGCGCAGGCAGTTATAGTAAATATCAGGGTTGATCCAAATCGGAGCTCATGATGGCAATCAACAATTGTCGCTGCTACATGGTCCAGACTTATTTGGATCAAGTTTGGTGCAGACGTCAGCAAAGTTGCTATCTGGGTACAGATCGTGTTTGTCTAGATCCTGGTCAGGCTCAATTGCGATTAAAGATGACTGCATAGCCGAGACTTATCCGAGTTTAGCCTAGTCAAGATCGGCCCAAAACACAACGAAAAGTGCCACCAAGATCTGTAGTTCATGAATGCTTTTCACATTTTGCTCCCATCAAAATGCAGCTACTGTGGCCGGGAAGCAAGCACATGCGCTCGTGCATAGTGGCATGAAATTTTGGCCACTTTAAGCTATTACGGTGGGTGTAAGGGCAAACAGACCAAACTGCCTAACACCTGGACAACTCAGTGCTGTGAGCAAACTTCAACAAACTCGCTGCAGCCATTGCTATTTCCTCTTTCAAGCATTTTACCATCGACAGAGGTGACCCTTTAAATAAAATGTTCAATGTCCCCTTAGACATGTTGGACAGCCCAGTACAAATTTGCGAAACAAAATTCTGATGAGTATTATGCAAAGCTGCCAACCTATGAATTTTTAGGTTTCATGGAGACAGGGCATCAGGAGAGGAGGTTTTTTTTTCTACATATGTTTGCTCCAGCATATCTGAAGTGAGTATGCCTTTCAAACAATTAAAAAAATAAATCCACACTCCTGAACAAGAACTCAGCAAAAACAAAAAGCTCAATCCGAAATGCACTATAATCTAGCATATTCTATATTGAATTGTGCACTATATGTGCATCTTTGACAGAACAATAGCGCACAGAAATGTGATCTACCCATTAAGGTAACAACATTTTCAATCCGAATGAAAAGACTGACAACGAACCAGCACTGCCGATTTGTTAGTGACAACTACTGGATCCCACACTCATTTCAAAGCCAAAATAAGAACAAAGGCACCACCTATGCATTTTTTATTGAAATACCTATACTTCAATTAAATCTGACTGATTTAGCTGTCTGCATTTCAACTAAAAATACGATTACGTTGCATTTACCTTTTTAGTTAAATAGAAGAGTACATTTCAGTTTACAAATTTCCACCCTTGAATGCCTGCCTAACTTCTCTACGAAAACTTTTTGGGTTTTATGTACCAGAACTACATATGAATATGATAATTAGGTTTGCTGTAACAGAGGGCTACAAGTTTTACAACCATTAGTGGTTCTTCAACATGCACCTAAATTTAAGTGCACGAACCTCTAGCATTTTGCTTTCATTGAAATAAGACTGCCATGGTCAAGATAGAACTTGCACCTCTTTGGTTTAGCAACAGCACACTGTAACCTCTAAACCACTGGGCAATGACACAAATTTTGGACAGTCAATTTCGTGCTGCTTCCTTTGCTGACCTCCTCATGGCATTTACACTGTTTATAAACACTGCTCTCATTCAACCATAAATCGATCACAATCAGCCCCAAACAGAAGAGACAAAGGAACGATGAAATAGCCTACCAGGTTCATCTGTGACACCTCGAAGGTGAGGGACGGATCATACCTAGGTGGCAGGTGCTGGTAGTCTATGCACCTCTCGATCCGGTAAGCATGCAGCAAGGCATTGGACATTTTGTAGCTGCAAAGACCAAGGTGAAAAAAAAATGTATACATATCAACACTGCCTTGTTCAAATATTAAACTCCCGACAGTCCCTACCAGGTACGGCAGACAAAAAAAAGGCAATGAGCAATTCCATTACCCGACAAGCTTAAGTAATCTAAATTCGAGAGATTTCCAAAAAGGGGGAGGGGGTGAGGAGTCCCGATGGCTTAGAATGGCCAAACAAAATGCAGGTAGGGTGTCGCAACTAGAGTATAATCTTGGTGATACAAATCTCTAGGGGGAGCGAAAATATACGATCCCCTGAAATTTCATATGATCAAAATAAAAATGCAAGATCTTCTCAATCCACGATATATCCACAAAACATTTCCGTTGAAAAAACGCACATCGTCTTTCCGGGGCACATGTGAATGAACCAATAAGGGACGGCGCAGCTGGCTGCGGCGAAAGCGGCGCATCACAGCTTCGCTTGAGGCCCATTGAAAACTAAGTGCCAAAGTCCGCTCCACCATAGTCATAAGTGAAGATCGATAGGAATGCCGAAATGCTTACTGCCTTTTTTTTTTTTTTTTGAACTTTGATGCCTCTAATCTAACACTACGTGAGCAGCTTACCTTCGGAGCTCGTAGTTGCGGCAAATGGTAGTGTCGTTTTCAATCTGTGTGCACTGGCCGCACACATGCTTTCAAAACTACCGTTGTTTGTTGCTATCTATGATCGTATCTGCCGCAATTTTATTCACAGCGTTTGCAGAAAGCAGTGTAGTTTTGACTGGGGGAGCATTGGATGCACGCGCACTTTCGGAGTTCCGTCAGTTTGGTCGTCACCATAAATGACCGTGTCAAGAGCGACCCCGGTTTTGTCCCCAACGGTTGTGGCAAACAATGACCCCAGTTCCAACAGTGCGTGCACTGGCCATGCGCATACTTCCACAGCTTCCAGCACACTGCTATCGACAATCGCTCGTCAGTTTCTGTACCAAAGTTCATATCACCCTGCCACGACGCAGACAAGTCTTCTGAACATCCGAATTTTAGCCTATTTGACACAGTGGAATTTGGCTGTGGAATTTCACGAATTTGAATCAGCCGGTTCCATATGACAGAGATTCTACTGCACATCAGCGCCTCGTAAATTGGTCTACATAATGCTATACGCGATGGGATCGCAAAAAGCCTCAATCGGAATGGGTCGAAGTTTTGTCAATGTGGGCAGACCATGCACAGAAATTTCAGGATTTCCGGGATATTTTCCTTGCCAACCGTACAAGCGTAAGAAATGGTTGAAATTCGAGAGACTTGGGAGGTGTGCATTTGGCAAATCTAGCAACCCCTGTGCTCCATTTTTACTCGTACTGCCCTTCCAGAGTGCTAGGGTGCAACCTCGTACGTGTTCCATATTAGAATGTTCGTTACAGACACACGCAATAGGTCGGCGCTCCCATTCCCTCCAATACTTGAGCATTTACTCCAAGACAGTGCAAGGGCTTAACGAAAAATAGCAAACAGGTGCTTCTAGATCGCACAATATTTTGACAGTACAAAATATGCTGGTGACATTGCTGGTGACATTGCCAGTGGAAACACTGCCAGCCTTACCCAAGCCTCCGGCACTCTCCCAAGGCACAGTTCTTGTTGTCAATGTCCAGGTGGTAGGGACATCTGTGTAAAAAAACAAAATAGAAAAATAAGGCCTAAAGAAACGAGCACACCATGCCTCAGTCGGTACCCACTTCAATTCAGCACTCCTCTTACTACTGTTTAACCCCTTCATAGGAAACACTTATACATCGAAATAGGGGTTTCAGGACACGAGGACACGGTACCCGGCCTACAAAAGACACCTCAAATAAACACTATTCCCAGGTGCGTGCCTCTTACAAAGGCATTTAGCGGGGTAGGTTTATCAATTTAACTTCAAAGGTCAGTGGCAACATTCATACACTTTCAACATCCGGACGAGTATTACAGTAGAGTCAAGGTCCAATTTTTCGGTTATGAGTGCAAATCAGCGCAGCCAACAGGAGGGGACAGAAGAGGGGACACTGTTTTCTCTTCTGTCGCCTCCTATCGGCTGCACTTATCTGCACTCTTAATCATGTTCTACCAACACGCCCAATCCTACATACAGTCTTCCAATTTTTCGGACTCCCTAGGTGCCACAAAATCACGCAAAAAAGAATTGGGCAGTCTAGAAAGACGAACTCATTAGGCTTGTGCAAGTATTCGGGCACTTTGAATACTCTAAGGAATATTACAGTATTCGAATTCGCTTCGACACGAATTTAAGTTATCGGAAATTTCGAAGTACAGCGCAGACCATTTATAACGTAACCGCTTACAGTGCAGGATCCGGCTATAATGCGGTTTTTTCTGACTCCCGTTTACCCTCCCATAGGACCCCATGTATAGGCATACCGCTTATTGTGCAGTCCCCCGAGGTGAAAGACTGGTTATAATGCGGTTGCCGGCAAATCCTCAGGGAAGCGAGGGGAGCGAGCGCGCTTCTCAGTGCAGATGCGCCGGCCAGCGAGAGAGCGACGACAGCGTTACGGAAGAGGGGACGCAGAAAGAATGACCGAGGGTGGGGGGGGGGGGGGGAGAAAGAAGAGGGGTGGTGATGATGGGGGGCTGGGGGTGCAGCTGCCCTAAGATTACTCTACGAGGGTGCGGGGTGTGAGGAGGCGGGGGGGAGGTGGTTGCACAGGCGACGGGGAAGCCTTTGCTCACTTTGCCGCTTTGCTTTTGCTTCGGGCGCCTGTCATGTGCACCCCACCAGGAACGGGTGCTCGCGTCCACCGCTGTTTGTCTCTTCGGTTTTCTATCGGGCAAAATAGTTGCAGGCGCAACTATTTTCAGCGCTCTTGACGCGTTTTCGCGCGTGCGAATTTGGTTCCCGCACTAGTGACAATGCTTTGAAACGCGATCGAGCTTCCGCCTTTGACCACCAACAGGCGGACTTACAAGCTTGGAAGACTTTTCAGGATAGTTGCGGCGGCTGTTCTCCAACTGCGAACCGAAACTTCGTGTCACATGTGCTGCCCTCGGTTTAGCTCGTGAGCACAATCTCTTCTACGGCCGATCTCCGTGTTTCTTGGGCAAGCGTCTCGCGACGGCACGCCCCATTGCAACGCACGCGCTAGGCCTAACGAACGCTAGCTGCCTCATCGGTAGTGACCGCGGACTTCAAAGTTGTGGTTTGGTGCCTGAGTAAACGGAACATTTCGCACTTGTTGCTCTTAGAAGGGGTGACTTACATCTTCCAACGAAAATTAGGGCCTGTGTGTGTAACACTCGTGTGGCGGTTCGTGGTCGCCACTGTTTTCGACATCGCGCATGCGCCCGGAAAATCGCGTGCGGAAATTTCAATTGCCGTTTGACGTATAGTTTCTGCGCATTGCGGTATCGCGGCAAAGTCCGCATAAACGAGGAGGTCCGAAAAGTTAGTTGGCGTCTTTCCATTACGGCGCATTTCCCCCCCCCCGCGTTCGCTATGTCGGCCCCGCAGGTCCGCGGACGCTAACTGTTCAACATTTTCAATTTTAAGCGGATACAAATTTACGTCCCTGTCGCATGCGATAGTCGGAATCGCGCGGTTGTCTCTTGGTCATGTTTTGCACACGTGCAGCCTTTCAAAAATGTTGTTTTGGTTATAGTGCGGTACCGCTTATAGTGCGGATATTCGCGACTCCGGCGACTTGCGTTATAAGCGGTCTATGCTGTATTCGAAATGAACGAACAGGTGTACATCAGTCCGAATGTAACCCCCCTGTAAAGGTGGTTTCACTGCAATGGAGGGGGGCTACGCCGTGAATACGCCTATCCAGGAGAAATCCGCACTGCCGTGAAGCCCCACTTCCAAGGTTAAATGAACATATTACCCTCCCATCGATTCCTCATTCTTCAAGTTTAAAAGCTTGTTATACCGGCTTATATGCTCTAAGTATAGTAAATTTTATAATTAAAATATTTTACAGGTTATCACTTACATTCTACTGAAAGTCTAATCCTGCTACCATTCAAGGTTGTTTCCACTTTCTTTGAACCAAAAAGAATGGCATCTGCACAGGCCTTGTTTCAATTAAAAAAAAATATTGTGCAGGTTAGTTGGGTCACGGACAAATATGCCCATTTTTCTTTATAATACGTGATATATACTATTCGAATTCGATTCGAAATTATTCGAACGAAATCACTATTTGCTTCGAATTCTCTTCGAACCTAAAATTCACTATTCGCACAAGCCTACCGAAAAGGTAAGTTTTTATCCTTCATTATTACCATTAATAACAATGCTTTTGTGCCAAATCATGTTTGAAAGCAAATTCATAAATCGAGACTGTTAGTATTTTAGTTTAGTGGCTTTCTTATGTCATATTGTCGGCAACAGAAATATCATGTGCACTTATTTACCAACGAAAACATCATTTTGATGTCATGCATGTACAGTGAAACTTCACCTGAACGAACTTCAAGGGACCCCAGGAAAATGTTTGTTGAAGTGAAAGTTCGCTGAACTGAAATAGCTATGCTGCCTGATAACTAACGAAAACATCAGTTGTTTAAATGATATTTGAACCCTTTTATTTGCAGTACTGCTTACGAGGGCGGTCCGATAAGTACTTAGCCTTCAAAAGAAAAAACGAAAATTTTGGAATGGTGTCGATTTATTTCTCAACATAGTCCCCTTTCAACTCTATACACTTGACCCAGCGATCCTCCAATTTCTTGATCCCGTCAGAAAAATACGTTTTCTCCTGAGCTGCAAAGTAGGCTTCTGTGGCGGCGATAACTTCTTCATTCGACTCAAATTTTTGTCCGGCGAGTGACTTTTTCAAGTTGGGAAACAAGAAGAAATCACTCGGGACCAAATCTGGAGAATATGCTGGATGGGGCACCACTTCGTAGCCCAGTTCTACCAACTTGGCCGTGGCGACGGCGCAGGTGTGAGCTGGCGCGTTGTCATGGTGGAAGAGCACCTTTTTGTTCACCAAATGTGGCCGCCGTTTTTTCGCAATTCAGCGTCGAATCGGCCCAGTAATTCGGCGTAGTAGGGTCCTGTCACCGTTTTGCCCTTCTCAAGGTAGTCGACGAAGATCACACCTTGAGAATCCCAGAAAATGGTGGCCATCACCTTTCCGGCCGATGCGACAGTCTTCGCCTTCTTCGGAGCAAGTTCTCCGGGTGCAGTCCACTGTTTCGACTGTTCTTTGGTCTCTGATGTGTACCAGTGGATCCATGTTTTGTCGACGGTCACAAAACGGCGCAGGAACTCCTTCGGATTACGCTTAAACAGCTTCAAACACTGCTCTGAAGTGGTCTCACGGACGCGCTTGTTGTCCGGAGTGAGCAAACACGGCACCCATCGCGCCGACAGCTTTCTCATGCCCAAAATTTCATGCAGGATATGACCCACGCGGTCTTTTGAGATGCCTACTGTCTCAGCTATCTCGCACACCTTCAGTCGGCGGTCTGCCAATACGAGGTCGTGGATTTTTGCCACGTTATCGGCCGTGGTAGCCAAGTTGCGGGGCCCCTGGGCGGGGCTCATCAAAAACCGACGTGCGACCACGTTTAAACTCATTGAACCAATTTTTGACGGTTGCCATCGAAGGAGAAGACTCACCGTAGACGGCATCCAGTCGCTCTTTGATTTCGCTGTGCGATTTTTCTTCCAAAAACAAGAATCGAATCACCGACCGATATTGCTCTTTTTCCATTTTTAACGGACACACGAAGATCACCTGCTTCCTCAAGCGGCCAAAACAAAACTGCGAGCCCGATTCGACTGGACCTTCGCGTGTGTCCCTCTAAGAGAGCGTACTCAACGTCAGTATATGTTTCATGCGATAGCGTCGCGCTCTCGCGGTGAGGCTAAGTACTTATCGGACCACCCTCGTATGTGAATGGAAACTTCTGATTATTTAACATGTTTTGAAGAATGTAGCAATCTATTGCTGCATTTCTGCCATCAGGACTGCAGTGGTCATGAATTGAGTCACCGTGTCCAAGCCCTCATAAACTTTCTCTGGCACAACACTCTGCTCGGAAGCAAAAGACCTCACTTTCTTCAAGTACATCAGTGCTTCTTTAGCTGAAATTCTTGGTGCTTCCTCTACAGGGATTACTTCTTGCTCACCCTCTTCTTCTTCCTGAGACAATAAGCTCACTACAATCTCTTGTGTAGACAGAGTGGCGCATGTATCAACGCGAGAATCACATGTGACTTAGTCCTTCAAAACACAAGCTCTGCCTGTACCCAGTCTTTCAGACAATTTCTGATCAATACGACGCGAGAGGCACTGGATGGTGTCACAAAGTATGTTCGTAAAACTGAAATGCACTATGCACTACTTTCATCAAACTGAAGCACGTTAGCATTGGGTCCAATGTGCTTTGGTGGGGGGATCTAAAACAAAAAAAAACAGTTTGCCCAACTGAATAGTTTGTTTTACTGACGTTTGTTCAAGCGGTATTTTACTGTAAACGTATATGTAGAAAAGGCGTACGTAAGAGTTCAGAAGCAGTGCGTAAATTATCCTCAGGCACTCTGTCACATCCCTGCAGTAGTATAGAAATTGCAGGTCACTGCACACTGAAGTCTGTGTGAAGCAAAGCATGCAGTTTGAGAGACAGATACAATTTGCAACAGATTCAGAACAGGAAGTGAACAAGATGATATCTGGTGAGCACAAATGTTTTTGGTGAAATTAGTGGACAGACTGTTTTTAACGTCTGGTCTTATTAAGAAGCATAACTCTAATCCAGTAAAATCCAGTCATTCAACCCAGTCAAATGATATTCCTGGCAGCAAGACAAGACAACTTTTTTTTGTTAAATCGTGAATTTTGTTTAGTAGAGGTTTCAGTGTCTTGGCACCAACAATTCTCTTACAGCTGAGAACTGTCCTGGTGGGTTGTATCCTGTCGACAAGCATCTGCATTTCAGTTCTGTGAGAAAATATTTATAAATTACGAAATCAAAACCACTGGCACTTCTAGTTAAGATTATGTAGAGAAAGAAGAAAACAGAGAACCCCAGCAGTACATTTGCAGGTGAGAAATTCCTCTAGAGCTTGAACATTAGGCAAGCTTTCAAAACGGCACTTAACAAAGATGATCAATCAAAGTTCTGCAACAGCAAAGGAGAGGGCAGCTCTCAGCTTCTTTTTTTTCTGCACTACAGACATGCAAGACCTGCTAGTGCGCTCCTATACATTCCTCATTTGACCTTAGATATTATATGGGGTTCGGTGTCTACTACAGACAAAAGGCGCTTGCAGATGCCAAAGTAACGAAAAGTCATTTATTAGTGAAAACTATAACGGCGTTACGGTGGCACGAAAACAAACTTCTAATAACCACTTCCAACGATCGAACAACCTTCACGCCGGTGCTGCTATCCCTGGCCCCGGCGGACCGCACGCTGCGCACACGAGCACTCCCACCAAACGTTCGCCGGCAACTCCCCCCGGACCGCTCACTGTGCTGGCTTATCAAGCATTCGCACAAGTAGGGACATGCGCAGTGGTCCTCGTCGCCGCTCGTTATCACCGCCGCAGTGGGTGAGGGCGAGGGTGGCTATCCGTGATCCCCACAATATATAGAGGACTGTTTAACCTAGGATCCAGAGCTTAGTCAAGGTGTTAACATGCAGGTTGGTTACACTATTCCTTTCAGCCTTTGCTGCCCACACCATCTAAGCATTCATTGCTTATGTCTCAGTTTTAATAGTGCTACTAGGGTACCAGTGGGAAAGTGGCAAACTTGGTTTGGGCAACTTAGACATATATGTGGGAGGCATTCTTACGAAATTTTGACACAAGAGTATTATCAGGCATCTTCCACCGAGTAAATTGGTGCAGCATTGCCCATGATAGTGATGATAATTTTGACCAAAGTCAACTTGAATTTGACTTCTCTCTCATGAGCACAGGCCTTTCAGCAGCGGAGCTGTTTTAGCTAGGAGAAACTCTCATTAATGAGCATTAATTCTCATTAATGTTGTGTTAGACCCAACATTAATGAGAACTAACAGGTAATATGCCTTCAGGTAGTATGCGAGGGATTATTGATCAGCTGCCAGCTGGTAATACAGTCGAGTCCACTTATAACAATACTCAAGTACCATGAAAATTCAATTGTTATAACCGATAATTGCTATAAACGGGTTCCACGAAAAAAAAGCAAAATAGAAGGATGGGAAGGCGTTGTGAGAAAACTAAAATATTGGATGGGATATGCCAACACACACCAGTGATAAGGATAACAAAGCTGTCCGATTTTTCGGAGATGCTTCAAATTTCGGACGCTTTGACGGGACCGCCACGAGCCTTATAGAGCGAATGTATGGCATCATCTGAAGTTTTGGACGCTGAAACACTTCCAAGTCTCAACTTTTTACTGAAATTGTATGTCCGAAAAGAAGCCACCGCCACTCGCACACCGTAGCGCATTCTGAAAGTCAGCTTTGCCGCAATGCTACAACACTGTGTGGATGAAGCATACCGCAAATTCGAAGGCGCGCTAAGGGGCATTGGGGTTATGGGCGGGCGCTCAGTAGCTTTGAATTTCTGGTTTTCTTTTTAAAGACGATAGTCTTTCTTGGGATACTTCTTCGCAGAAATTTTGGTCTGTGTCTGTCCGTCTGTCTGTCTGTCCATGACCAGATTCAGCTACTCAGCCAAAGTTTAACCACTTTCTCAGCGCCCAGCCATCTTGCACAAGTATTTTTGTTCATACTTGTGAATATTGTCGATCAAAAAGCAAATGTTACGCATGTCTGAGGAGCCACGTCAATACATAAGTAGTCTCTGGTATGTTTCTTTATAAGAAAATACATAGATACGTAATTATGAAGACCCCAGCGTTTCTTAGGCTGCGCTCAAAAAACGACGCTATGCACGGAAAAGCCCTCGGCCGACGATATGTTGCTGCTGGGTTCTGCACAAGGTGATGTTTCTCAACAGCACTGCCAGATGGCGTCCATGTCTCCACGCAGCGCCTCCTCTATTTTATCAAGGCCAGCCAGATGCGGGCCGATTCAACATAGAAAGCGCTGTCCGAGTCAAGGCAAAACATTGTAGTACTGCCGGCAGCAGACTATCGTCTTTCGACATTTGCAGCGAAGCACGCAGATACTGCGGCCAATTTTTTTATTTTCAGGAATTTCGCGCTCCATTACCTTTCGGCATAGACACCCAACAGCCAGAATCCATTGTTATAACCGATAATGCGGCATGCGGGCATTGCTGTAAGCGGGTTATTTCAACATAGAAAACATACAAAAGTTGAAGGTGCAGCAGCTCCTCATTGTTATAACCGATATATTGTTAAAACCGGTATTGTTATAAGTGGACTCGACTGTAACATCACGTGCTACATGACGCCAGCAGGCAGAAAAAGTGTTGCACACTCGCCACAATGGCTACCCCACGTTTAAAAATGCACATATATATACCCTATAAAGTGGACAGGGGGATGACTGCCGCCGTAGCTCAGTTGGTAGAGCATCGGACGCGTTATTCGAAGGTCGCAGGTTCATTGCCAGCCAGCGGCAAGTTATCTTTTCGTCCACTTTTCTTTCTTCACATCTACATTACAATTACTACTAATGACATCCCCTATACTTTCCTTGGCATCACTATCTGTTAGTTATTAATATTGTGTCTAACAAAAATAAACGAGCCCTTAAAATTTCCACAATGTTTTAGGAGTGCACTTACAGAGACTTGAGCTCGTAGTCGAACAATGCCGAGTTCAGGATGTTCTCGGCCTCTGCGTGCGAGATCTCTTCTCCGACCACATTTCGCAGCTTACGCAGAAGCGGCAGGATGTCCCAGATGGGGAAGTCCAGCTCACACCCTTTGGGGAGAAATGCGAGAAACGTTTGTTTACTGCGCGGCTGAAACTTGACAGCACCAATTCCACAGCACAGCACTGCCCAACCACCCAACCAGCAAAATATGAAAGCAAGCAATTAATTATTGTACTGTAGTTAAAAGCCTGTGCAAGAAACAATTATGGATCAGTAAGAAGCAAGGTTCCTTATTTCGATACCAGCGTGATTATCACAGTACAGAAACAAGACGGGGAGGGACCCTGAGAATGATTAATTTTCGCAATAACATTGAGACTTGCACAAGGCAAGCGGAGTGACTAAATCATTACGTGATTCAATGTTCCAAAGCAATGGAAGGGTAGAGACACACCCGGAAAAAGCCTTCAGATTAATCCCTACTGGTGACTGTTTAGCGATTACAGACTAGAGAATGAAAAGATCCACTTGTGTACTGGAGTGAAATACAGTAGGCTTGTGATAACTCGAACTTGAGGGGACCCCCAAGATTTTGTTTGAATAATGAGAAGTTCCCATAAGTATGACTCAGGGCAACACGGCAAGTTGTGCTGTAATGTTTATTTCTTGGAGCCACAGCAACGTCAGAGACCTGAATGCCAGTAAAGTTTATAAACCTCAGCGATCATACTGGTACTCATTACACGGCGCGTGCATGCGTGTGTAAGGAACAAAATGTGCCAAGACCTGTGACAACATGCAGTCCCTTCTTAATCTTAGTATGCTTTCCCAAATAACACAAGCATACTGCAGTGAAAGTAAAGCATTCTGCAAGTGACAAAGACCAGACCACCTTGTCTTGTTTTGTTCTTACTTTACTGATAACAATCGCATGGACAATCCCAGCGAGTTTTTGCTGTCAGTGTCTGCACCCCCTTCAGGTTCAGTCCGTATAGATTCCAAACCAATCACATTGCCCCATACATCGCATGTTTTATGTGCAAGTGCAGCAGATGACTGCGGCTTAAAGGAGTACTGACACGATTTTAAGACGACGTAAAAGGGACGTTTTCCCTTCCTCGGTATGCAGTGTTAACACTCTCCGACAACACGTATAAAATATTTCACTTCGATTTTCAAGATTTTGTAGCTTAGTATTGGCAAGCTAGCCCCCCCGCAATGGACATTACCCCGACGAGTCAACACACTTCCATTGAGTTTGCAAAACTCTGCATTCTGCATGCAGCCAAAACAGAAACCACTGTCAGTGTCACTAAATGATAATTCACTCATCGTTGTTTACGTGTACCACGAGCAGATGAAAGATCTGCCACTAGTACGTTGCCAGTTGCTCTCTTCCGTGAGGTCACACTGCTATGACATGTCACTATGTCACTGAGAAGCAGCCCCCTTTATAACCAAACCAAAAGTGCTTTTTTAGGTAGTGGTAATAAATACGTATTCGACGCATTCCAAGGCACCACAATACCTTTTAAGTAGGCTTGTGCGAATATTCGAGTGCCTCGAATATTCGAACGAATATTACTGTACTCGAATTCGCTTCGATTCGAATTTAAATTGTTGAAAATTTCGAAGTTTTCGAAATGAACGAATAAATGTATATTACCGTATTTTCCGGTGTATAAGACGCTACTTTTTTCAGAAATTTTCACTGGTGCGTCTTATACAAAGGTGCGTCTTATATACGCAAAATGTCACGCGATCTTGAGCGACCTATATGTCCATATTTTATTCGCGAGTACGAGAAACTGTGCGTGAAAGCATTCGTAAAAAGATATGTAATCTTGTTATAACAATAAAGCAACCGTGATCTCAGGTGGCGGCTACTTGCTGTTAAAGCAGCGCGGCAACCACGGAGATTATGGCCGCGATAAAGATCGCCAACATCACGCGCACTATCTTGTTGTTCGAATTGTTTCTTCTTAAGGCATTAAACCCACAGAAGTGATGCAATAAATAAAAAAGAGCACCCCACTGCGCGCCAGTCGCGTCTCGCTGGACTAATTATAAAGTTTGAGCAACCAACAACAACGCTTTATCGCAACGTCTAGCGGCCACGATCTACCAGTTAAAAAACGAAAGTACCACTTCGTTATCATCATCACCAGTTCTCATGTGAGACTTCTCGGCAATCCAACAGTAGTCGCAGCCTCCGTCTTTCCGTCGCCATTTACATTTTGTGCTCGTGTATTTCGGCGCTTACGGTGACTGTGCGGCACGATCGTTGGTTCACTGGTTGGTTGCGTGTTCCCGCCGAGCCTTATATTGCCGCAGAGGCAACGCCATCGATGTGCTTCGAGGTGCTTACAACGCCGCGTGAAAGAGTTACTCAGAAGCCGACAACGGCAACCCAGCGATGCTGCCTACCGAAGTGGCAGAACTTTTGACAGCGCACGGGATGATGTGGCTTCGAGTAAAGCGCAATAAATATTTGTTTCCTGAGCCTTAGCAATGCGTTATTTACGAGTTCTATACTAGTGCTTACGGATATTCGGTGTCGTGCGCGACTACGCATTTCGCGATGAATAAACTCCGCGTGCGTCATGGTGTTTTATATTGACCGGGTTATAAATAGGTGCGTCTTATACAGAGGTGCGTCTTATATATCATTTTTTCCTGTGAAAGTCGTAAAAAGTGGGGGCTGCGTCTTATACAAAGGTGCGACTTATACACCGGAAAATACGGTAGTCCGCATGTAACCCCCTGTAAAGGTGGTTTCACCGCATCGAAGGGGTGCTAAGCCGTGAAAGCACCTCTCCAGGTGCATATTAGACCGCATGTAACCCACTGTAAAGGTCGTTTCAATGCCGTGAAGGGGTATGCTAAGCCGTGAAAACACCTATCCAGGGGAAATTGGCAGTGCCGTGAAGCCCCACTGCAAGGTTAAATCAACATATTACCCTTACATCGATTCATCATTTTTTAAGTTTAAAAGCTTGTTAACTGTCTGATATGCTCTAAGTATAGTAAGTTTTAAAATGTGACATATTTTACAGGTTATCACTTGCATTCTTCTGAAAGTCAAATCCTGCTACTATTCAAAGTTGTTTCCACTTCCTTTGAACCAAAAAGAATGGCATTTGGACAGGCCTTGTTTCAATTTAAAAAAAAAAAAAAAAAACACTGTGCAGGCTAGTTGGTTCATTACAAATATGCCCATTTTCATTTATAATATGTCATATATACTATTCGAATTCGATTCGAAATTATTCGACCAAAATCACTATTCGTTTCGAATTCTCTTCGAACCTAAAATTCACTATTCGCACAAGCCTACTTTTAAGGGTTGTCGACACCAGTGTGTTCACTTAGAGCAACAATCCAAGAATAGTTTTCATTCGTGTCGGTACTCCTTTAAGCGAATAAGTCACGCACTGCCAGTCTTTTATCATACAAAAGGCCCGTGGGAGGAGGGGCATGGGCTGCTCAGCAGGAACTCTGCTTTTCGATTGGCCGAGTGCAGTCACGAGCGGCCCCGTCTTGAGTGGGATCAACAGGTGGCTCGTAGATTGCTACACGCTGTCATCTCACCACTCAGTCGGCATTGAAGTGACAGACAGCACGAAGGTCGCTCCGTTTGCGGCAGTGGTCGCGTTTCCTTATGCCGGCATTTTGTTGTTGGATCCCAAAGCTGCTAGCTGCTAGACTTCCTTTGTAAAACAGCCGAATAATAAATATACCTGAGATTTTACGTGCCAAAACCACAATATGGTTATGAGAGATGCCATAGTAGAGGGCTCTGGAAATTTCAACCACCTGGTGTTAATGTGCACTGACATCACACAGTACACGGGCCTCTGTCATTTCATCTCCATAAAAATGCAACCAACGGGGCCGGAATCTAACCCACGATCTTCAGGTCAGCAGCCAAGCACCATAACCGCTACCCCACCGCAGCAGATCGTAAAAGAGTCCAGCCACTAATTGCTATCGCATTCACCATTACACCCTTGAGGCGAAAACATGATTCTTTCTTTCACGATCAAACTGATTGCTGAAGCCATGTTGAGATCGGGGCGCGAACCTTATGGAAGATGAAAAAAAAATTTTAATTTTGATGACAGTTGATGGGTGCAATCATTACGTCAGCACAGTGGACGTGTGCTAAACAAAACTTGCATAAACAAAAACGCCTCTTAAAATGAAACAATTTTTAAAAAGTAATTGGTTTCCCATAAAATCGATACTCATTTGTGCTCAACAATCTAAACACCATTTTGCGGGCAACATGGATAAATGAAACTAAAACCAAGCGTCGTATTGACTTTGTTACTGTCCCTATCCAGAATCCAATCAGATCCCGTAAGTGTTCACACCAAGCACTTGGACACCATTTTGCACTTGGCGCTCGTCCACGCTTACTTTGTAGCTTTCTATGTGTGCGACTATGTAAGTGCGTTATGGAAAGGAACCACTAAAAAGTGTGTGCATAATGCATTGCCTTTAATGCCGAAATGAAAGTTCTTCAAGACGAGAAGTGCAGCCCGGAGTCAAAGACTGCTATCACGAAATGGCATGGTATCCTGGACTGCACTCTTTCGGAGGATTTCGAAGGATTGTGATGAGATTGAGAAGGCACACAACAGTGGCACTTTCGCCCCAGATAGGAAGAGGATGCATCTAGCCAGCCACAAGGGCCTCGAGAAGGCCTTTTCCTGTGGTTTAAGAGTGCCCGAAGCTCCAACCTTACAATGACCAGGCCTATTTTGGAGGTGAAGGCAAGACATCGCACTCCAGATGGGAAATGAAAACTTCAAGTTCAGCGATGGCTGGTTAAGCCGTTCGCGCCATGGCCTTGTCTTTCACACCATAGCAGGTGAAAGTGTCAAAGTGAATCAAAATGCTTGCCCCGACTGGCAGCAGCAGCTGAAGTCCAAGACATCCTCTTAAATTTTGAGCCAAGTAACATCTTCAACGTGAGCGAAATGGTGCTTTTAAATAACCTTCTTCCTAACAAGACTAAGCTTTACAGGTCAGAAGTGCACAGGAGGGATGCACAGGAGGGAAGCACAGCAAGGACTGCGCCACCGTTTTGGTGAGGGCCAACATGAACGGGTCCAAAACACCAAAGCTTCTGGCTATCGGGAAAGCAAAGATACCTCGAGCTTTTAAAGGCGTGAAAGGACTGCCGGTATTATAAGAAGCAAATACCAATGACACAGGCAATTTTTAAAACCTGGTAGAGGGACACAGAGTTAACAGCAGAAAGGTTGTGTTTATTGCGAAAAATTGCCCAGAGTATGGTGAAGCACGAGACCCGAATTCAGCTGGAGTTCCTCCCTGCCAATGTAACAGCCGTACTACAGCCAATGGATCAGGGTGTTATTCGAAATTTGAAGGTGTTTTACAGTCGCCACATCCCGAGAAGGATGATGCTGTGAACAGGGACGATGGGTAAACATTAGACCTGCTTTCTGACACCCACATCTTGGCCCACTCATGGGATGAAGCTACGTCTATGACAATTTAAAGATGCTTCGGCCATGTGGGCTTCTATGAGGAAGTGGCCACGCACTAAGAAGAGTCCGACACCGACAGTGCTGAAGCACTCTCCAGTTTTGGTTTGGTGGCTCAGAGGTGCGGCACTGGCAATGTGACAATGGACAATTACGAAGCTATCGATGACGTCGCCTACCGTAAGGACACTTTAGCAGATACAGCAAAATCTCGTTAATTTGTCCCCCGTGAATTCGGAATTTCGGTTAATTCGGCCGTGGCGTCTGGTCCCGTCCAAAATGTGCATTGTTCTATGATTGAAAACTCTCATTAATTCGGAGAGATTGAGCCGCGCTTCGGTTAATTAGAACTCCCGACCAAGGTCGGGTAGGTCGGGAGGGTCACGACGGGGAAGCAGCGGCGAATTCCGCAACGGCCGCGCTTCGAGTCCGAAATCGCAGGCGCACCTAAACAAGCTTCAGAGATCGGATCGTGGCCTCCGAGATTTAAAATGAAGTAGGAATGAGTTCTGCACCTCGGAGGCACAAAAAAAAAGCATGGCGCTGGTTTTCAACCAAATGAAAGGCGCATCGCTATTGTCATCACAACGTTACTAGATGGAGGCAGTTGGAAAACTGCGGGATCGCCACGGAAGCGGCGTGGCCGCTCGCTGTCTCCCAAAAAAATGGGGGGCGCTGCGTCGTTTTGCGCCCTGATCACGTGAGCGTGTTTCGCGTCGTGCATGGTAGGTGTTCTCTGTCGCTGCGTCTGCTCCGCGCGACGACAGCTGCGCGTTCGCAAGCTCCACGCTCCGCTCGCGAGCCGACGAACGCGGCCGACGTGTGAACTTGCAGCGCTGCTGTTTCATTTTGCTTCACTTGCCATGGCCACCGGGATCGGCAACGGCAACGCATTGTTCCTATTGGCGCGTCGCCGATGCTCATCGCGGAGTAGGCGCACGGCCGCGTTGCACGTTTCTCATGCCAGCAGCGAGGCATGCAGCAAGATGGTACAGCAGCAGCGCTAGTTCTTGCGTCGGCCGTCGCGTCCACTTAGGAGCAAGCATCTATAGGGGAGCACAAAACTTTAAAACGTTCGGCCAGTTGGCCGTTTTAGAGAGGACATTTGCATGGTTCCCTCGGACGTGTGCGTGGACTAAGTCACCTGCAGGAACTCCGCAAGGTATGACTTCCTGCGCACATTGTCTCCGTGAAGCAAAGCCGCGATCACCGACTTTTTTAAGAAATAAAAGTCTGATGGTGTAGGATACATTTTTCAAGTGTTTTGAACGTACTGCGATAATTCGTACCCTCGGTTAATTCGGACATTTTCTCCGGTCCCATGAAGTTCGAATTAACAGGGGTTTTACTGTATACTAAACGAAGCTGAAGAAGGCACCAATGATGAGGGTGAAGAGATCAGCAATGATGACCACCAGAGCACCCCACAGACTACAGAGGCAACCCAGGCAGAAAGTACTGCAGCGTTGCTTTCAGAGAGTGCTGCTGGTAGCATGTGTGCAGCCTAAAGAAGATGAATGCCAACTAGGTGAAGCAGTGCCCCACCAAGCTGAAGCAGAACACCCTCCACAGCTTTTTTTGGGAGTCATGACAATTGCATGAAACTGCAAATGAAACAGATTTCACCATCCTCATCAAGTTCTGTTTGAAGGGAGTGTGTACTGTAAATACAGCAATTGCAGTAGTCTTAGCAAATGAGTCTTTAAACAGAATAGCTACTTAAATGGAACAACTGCCTCTAATACGATTGGTTTTGCACTTGAATTCTGCACCCCTGTTCACCTCCGTAAATAGGAACTCTTGTTCAGCTGAACACACCGCAGTTATTCGAATATAGCTCGGCGGGTCTTCTTGGGGGGGGGAAAATGTCACCTATAATTAGCTGTCAACATATATTTGTAATCAAAGAAGCTCCAATACGGTAGCTAAGCGGGCTTGTTGGTACGTACACATAGTTATTCTAAAACAGCGCACAAACAGGGACAAGAACGAACCACACAACACAAGCGCTGTCGATCTACATTTATGATCAAAGCTAGCGAAAGCACCGAGCTAATGGAGCTCCACTTTCGCACCTGCTGCCATTCAAAGAGCGTACATTCATGTACAGTACCAGCTACACTGGTACATTAATGTGCATTTGCTAGGCTTGTGCGAATATTCGAACGAATATTAACGCATTCGAATTCACTTCCATTTGAATGTAAATTATCAGGAAATTTCGAAGTATTGAAATGAACGAATCTGTGTATATTAGTAAACATGTAAGCCCCTGTAAAGGTGGTTTCACTGCAGTCAGGGGTGCTATACCATGAATACACCTTTCCAGAAAAAATCCCCACACTGCCGCAAAGCCCCACTGCAAGCTTAAATGTAAGTATTACCCTCACACCGATTCTTCCTTTTTCAAGTTTAAAAGCTTGTTATGCAGGCTAATATGCTCTAAGTACAGTAAATTTTAAAACGTAACATGTTTTACAGGTTATCACTAGCATTCTACCGAAAGTCAAATCCTGCTACTATTCAAAGTTGATTCTACTTCCTTTGAACCAAAAAGAATGACATTAGCACATGCCTTGTTCCAATTTAAAGAAAATATTGTGCAGCTTAGTAGGGTCATGAAAATATGCTTTTTTTTTGAATATGTAATATATACTATTCGAATTCGGTTAGAAATTATTCAAACCAAATCAGTATTCCTTTCGAACCTAAAATTCACTATCTGCACAAGCCTAGTAATCTTAACATAATAAAATTGTTCAGAGACCACCGCGAATGCTCTTAACTACAGTTAAGACTGCCACCAAAGCTGCACGCATGGACACATTCCATCAAGATCTTTAGTGAACTACTAAAACCATCCAAATGAGAACGGCCCCATCCGCAGACCCGTGATCACTGATCGAGATTCCGTTGGCGGCAGCTGTTGAGAAGATACAGATCTCCAAGGCCATGCTTTCACTCACAGGAAAACTGGGCCACAATGGGTTTAGTGCATGTAAACAGAGGCGAGTTGTGTTCCAATTTTTTATTTCTTAAAAGGTAGGGGTCGACCTATATTCGAATAATTTTTATTTTAATTTCTCCTAGAGCACCATATTTAGTGGTAAACATATTCGTGCTCAACCTATCTTTGTGTAAAGACTATTTTCCTGGCCCCTTCAGGTTCCCTTTAACGAACTGCAATCTGAATACTACTGCCAAGTCTGTACAGGACACACGATAAGCGGGTGAAAAACAAAAAAACACTCACTCGCTTGTCTCTCGAGCCACCGCAGGACGCCGTCGGCCTGTGGCATGTGGTCCAGCATGCAGAAGAGCGGTGGCAGAGCCGGATCATCAAGGGAAAGCCGGAGGTAGGCCATCAGGTCACGCACAACGGCCCGGTAGTCGGTTGTGCCTTCCTCAAAACCCGTTATGGGGATTCCGTGTGTGTTCTCGCCTGAGCACAATGGGGAAAAAAAACATTGAAGGGCCACTAAAGTGAAACTAGAATAAGCTATGCTCCGATAACCCCAGTGTCTAATTTCACCACTATAGGCTTATTAACAGATGAGAAAATAAACGTCAAAAGCTTGATTTACAAATTTTCCACCAAAATCTCCGAATGGTGACGTCAGATTTCATCAGTTTTTCTCATTTTGGCCCCATTGGCTCGACAAAATTTCCTGAAGCTTGGTAGGTTCAGTCTGTGGCTCCATTAGAAGACAATGTACTTCATTTTTAAACATTAGGAACTGCATAGAAACTAGCAGACACCATCAAAATTTATGATGTCACAGAGACTGGTGAAGGGACTTGAAGGTGGCGTCGCCATCCGCATTTTCTTTTCGTGCACTTGCCAAGCGTTTTCTCACAGCAAGTGTGGTGTTTTTGGTATCATGAAAGAGTCATTTACGGAAAAAATCAGTTTTTAGTAGTGGGCAACAATGTGAAGACAACAGCCAACATCACCGGCTGCCCGTGTTGACGTCCCATTCACCTCAAAGGACACATAACCCCCCTCAAAGCATTAAAGGGACACTAAAGGGCAAAACGATTTTTCGCGTATTAGTTAAGTACAATTTCACAATCCCGAAAACACCACACTTACCGCGACAACGCTTGGTAAGCGAGAAAACACGCGAAAAGAAAATGCGGGTGGAGGCGCCACCTTGAGATTCCCGCACCTAACACTGTGACGTCACAGATTTTGAAGGCGTCTACCGAGTCCTATGTAGCTTCTAATCGATAAAAATTAGGTGCATTGTCATCTGTGGGTGCCATAGACCTAGCATACGAAGTTTCAGAAAATTTCATTGAGCCAATGTCGCGAAGATACGAAAAATACATTTGGAATTTCTGACGTCACGCGCGCAGATATTTGCGCCAAATTCAAAAATAAAACTTCAACCTTGATTTTCTCCGCTAATAATGAACTAATGATAGTGAAACATATGGCATTAGAGTTCTTAGAGTGCAGTTTGTCAATCTAAACCAAGTCATTGTTTCGCTTTAGTGTCCCATGAAGAACTGTCTGCAAGAGCGCCAAATTTACATGACATTATTCCAAGAGACTCGATATTCTATTGCAACAAAAATAATGCCACAATACATTGATTAGCATATTTTTCAGTAATTCATGTAGTAACTAAGCATATCCATTTATCCTGAAGTCATCCATGTTTCATTATTGCGCAAATAAATCAAATCTCAGGCTAGATATATTCAGCAATCTCATTTTCGGTTGTATTCATTTCAAGCAAACAAGGATTCTATTTCAGGTGTGGCTCGTGGAAAGCAGCACGTCCAATGACTTGCAAACATGGCAGGGTCTTCAGTAATGTGATCATTTTTCTTTATTCTTTATACATATCCCCGCTTTGCCCAGAGGCGTTACAGCAGGGGGGTTACAAACTGCAGCAATACGCAGCAAAATGAAGCCTTGATTATGGAGGCGGTTCAATTCATCTAAGGCTCATAGTATCTTACTTTTTCTTAGCCACTAGTGAACACAACTACACTCCGGGGACAACTTTTCTTGGCAGTGCTGTGGAAGCTACAGAACCAAAACGCATGCCAAAATATAGTGCATAATTTTATCGAAAACTTTTTAATTTATCTTGCCCAAACCAAAAATGCTGCTTTATTACGACACATACGGTTATGGGAAACAGAAGGTAAAATAAAATTGTTTACTTTACAAGAAGTTAGTCTGTTTTTGCATTTCCTAGAACCACATTTGCTACATGCCTATTCTCCTCAATAAACATGGCATCCCTGACATCAGTTTGTCCGTGTGCAGCCGCAAACTCGTCGCTTAGTTTCCAAGAAAAATATACTCGAAATGTGACACTGAAGTGTACAGTTGTCAGCAAGCTTTACTAGAATGCTCCGCAGCGTGTCCTGAAATGGTTTGAATGACACCAGTGCCGCACAGCTTTGGGTTCTGTTGCCGAGATGTCACCCATGCATGCCAACATACTATCCATGCGTACCTAGGTATTATCTCGGCAACAGCGCCCAGCGCTTCGCAATTGGCGTCAGCCAAATCAGTCCAGGGGTGCGATTCTCGCGGTGTCCACTTAGTGGACATGTCCACTTCGGCCTCCACTGATTGGCTAGAGTTCGACAAGCAGTGCACCGCCTCTTTCCGGTCTTTCTTCCGCACCGTCATTTTGACGTCGCGAAGCTTTCACATCTCTCGACACAAATGAGAAAGACAGAATGCGTTTCGCCGTAACAAATGCTGCCCCCCAGAGATCCGCTTTCGGACGCACATCTCAGAGGCCGTGCATGAGCTCTAATCCCGTTAGCCCTTGAATTAGGTTTAACGTGGCCGCCCGCCTGATGAACCTGGAAAGTCGGTACGCATTCCTTGCATCGTTTTTCAAACATCTCAACACGTTCATATGCAAGTTCATACTTGTCAAGTTTGTTTAACACTCCTGTTCCTGTACCTTTCGTCCACTTTCTCTTTACGCTGGGAATGTGCTGGCGGGTTCGGTGCGTCGACGTGGTCAAGAGCGCCATGACGTCACGGCTCGCCGCTTTTTCGAGTAACTGAATGCGCTCCGCCGATGTGGACATGTCCACTAAGTGGACACCACGAGAATAGTTACCCAGGTCACACTGCGGAGCACTAGAGTCAAGCTTGCCGACGACTGTACATCGAACAATCGAAATGTCTCTCTCCCAGTCACCTTTCTTCAGGTATACGTTTTTTCTAAATACATTAAAACCAAAACTGGAATTCAAGTCCGCTGCAAGCTGCCATACTACTAGTGGAATAACATGAATGTGCAGAAGCCCTGCCTCCGTAGCCTTCGCTCCACTACCAAGACGACATATCCCCGAGTATAGCAAAACAAGTTGCGTATATAGCATGTACAAAAGCCCCGGAAAGGGTTAAGGGGAACTACCAGAACCATCCTAATTTAAGCATTACGAAGAACTCTAGACTTGCAAAATAACCTGTCGCATCATTTCCGATATCACTCTTCTTTTATGCCAGTTTTCATAAACATGAAACATCTGTGAATTAAAACTAGTGCATCATTTTCAGACTGTTCTTTCAAAACAATGCTTCCATTGTCAACTGAAAGCTGACAAAGACAACAAGGTACTTACTGTGGTCTTTAGCAGCACTTGCAAAACCAAGTGGTATGGGACCTGAGAATGAGTTGCATGCAATTAATATCCAAAATGGCAATCAATAATCTCATGCACATGAAAAAAAGGAACGGACTTCATACCTGGGTCAATGAACCTGTGGTACGCTCTGATGAAGCCTTGTTCTATTGAATATTCAATGAGTCCGATTTCTAATGGGTAATATATTCCGTTTGCCTCGCAGAGGATGTTAGTCGACAGGATGTAAAACGGAAATTTCTTTATTTCTAGATGGCAAAAAAGAAAAGAGCAAGTCATGGAGGGTTCAAGTTGCCCAAATTCTAGTCAAGCAAAACAATGACAATAACAATGACAAAGCTGCTACAGTAAACTGCACTGGCGGGGCCAAGATTTGTCGTAAGACGATGCATACCATCCACTGTTCCAATATCATCGACGTATCTTTGTATACTGTCGATCATATCTCGTCGCTGTCGTACCCGTTCATCCTCTTCTTTCAGGCACACTCTGAAAACGACGCACTTGCTTAGTGAACTCCAAATGTGAGCATCACCTGACCCAAGCAAAACAAGGTTTGTCAACAACCCCTTGTGGTAAAGCACGAAACTTCGAAATATAGTATGCTAGAGTGGCAAGATGTCAACTGTGTGAACATACAGAGTAGCTAGTTTAAGGTTCTGTGTACAGAGTAGGCAACATGAACATACGTATTGGCACAGCCATAGGCGTGCGCGCGAGTCACCTAAGAAGGGGGGCGCTGCGACGAGCCGTCGACCCCCCCCCCCCCCCTGAAGCGCACGCCTATGGGCACAGCGACCAATATCGGTCAATATCGGCCTGTGTTTATCGTTTCCTGAAAGACTGCTACCAAACTGGCCAACTGACACCTCTAGGAAGGTTTGCTTTTACACTGTGCGTGCACGCTGAAACCGCTAGAACGGATACAAAGAACAAATTCGGCGCGGTAAAGGAACCGCTCGGAACACAGCTGGCGAACAAATTTGTTCTCGTTGACAAAACAAACCATTCTGGCATTGAAAACCTATCTCGCTCAGCTGACGATAATAATATCTGGGGTTTAACGTCCCAAAACCACGATATGATTATGAGAGACGTCGTAGTGGAGGGCTCCGGAAATTTTGACCACCTGGGGTTCTTTAACGTGCACCTAAATCTAAATACACGGGCCTCAAACATTTTCGCCTCCATCGAAAATGCAGCCGCCGCGGCTCAGCTGACGATGCTACATGTGGGAACTCCTCGCACGATGAAATAAAAGAGAAAGAAGAGCATGTCGAGTGTTCACTCACTGCAATGCTACGCCCATCAGACGTGAATTTCTTGTCCAGAGATCCCCTTTCGCGCTCCTTGTGTTCATTCGCCATGGACTCGTAATAAGCTTTTTCCTCTTCTGTCAACGACTGCAAAATGACGTTCAGTTAGAGCTCGTAAAAGGTAGAAACGACAGCAGTGAACGGCATTGCAATAACGAGGCATTCACGTCAAACGGCTTCTCGAGCCGTACGGGCAGTAGAAAGAACCCAAGCAACGCATGACGAGCGAACAACCTCCGCGTTCACGTTTCGAAACTGCTCGTGACACAAAAGAACGCGACGCGAGCACGCGCCAAGCGCAACGTCGCTGACAGCGCCGTCGAGTTCGGCGCGCAATAAACAAAACCTTCGTATACACAATACAACCAACGGGACAGATATCAAACGCAAAATACGTGAGTAAGGAGAAAGTGCCGGCATACCTTCCACCTCTCACCGGCTTCTTCTCGGACCGCGTCTAGTGTACACGGCAGATTGCGTTCTCGACGCTCGTTCTGAAGCTCTCGCATGAGAAAGTAGAAGGGTCCCTTTTTCTTAGGAGCCATCGCGTGGTATTACGTGCGCGTGCACCGCGAGCTACAGCAGCACGACAGCGCGTGGAATCCCGCAACACGCGCAATGCGAATGCCTCAGAAGTGAAAAAGATAAAGCGCAACCAACGCGCTTGTCAGTTGATGATGATGACGACAACGATGATGGCGGCGACCATGGTGATGCCGTAGAAGAGACGCCGCCTCAGTTTAAGCGTTACTGTTTTATTCGCCCATTGGGATGAAGTCTTCTCATTGCTACGTTACCGCACGGTGTTCCTTGCTTCCTCTACGCAATATTAAGATGCACTTCTCCTTTGTAAAGCGCTGCCCGTCCATGGAAGCCGTGGTAGTGTACTACTACCACGGCTTCCATCCAGCGGCCGTGGTAGTAGTACGCTGGTCAAGTTCATCTGTTTTCAAAACATGGTTCTCGCAGTCCTTCTTTCTTTACTTCGTCTGCTTGGGGCTGACAGGCGCTGAAATTCGAACATGCTCAACTGTTTTCCCTGGCTTGCATCAGAAACGTCTGAACGACCTTGGTCTATCGTTGCCATTTAAGCATCGTCCTCACATCCCCGCTCGAGTGTCCCCGCTCCCTGTGGTTGGCAGGCACCTTATGTAGGATTACTGCGACAAAATTAAGCTGAAAATATGGATGGGGCAAGGTATGCCTGGACGTGCTGTTTACCTATACTGCATCGTTCCATGCGTGCACAAACCCGCAGAGTGAGGACGTGCGGATAAGACTGGTGCTTAAACATTTGGGAAGCAATAATTTCCTTTCTCTTAATTGCATAGGCATCCGGTGATGCTGAAGTAATGTGAGCGACGCACCACTTACCATATCCTCATTCATCCATATAGTGGTGAGGTGCGCGACGGCACAGCAAAAAGAGGCATCTTTCGGGATCTTTATTAGTGAACAAGATTTTGTGCACATGGCAGAGATTAGTACATCTAGAAGACGAGAAGCTTGTTATGTTGCAAAGTCAGCCTGCCAAATGCTGGGATGTTGGTCGGACTGTGAAAAGGGCACTTCTAGCTGACTTCATATTTTATATGCACTAACATCTCCACGCTGAATTCCCGTACATATGCTGTCATGCAGCCTGATCTACATTCAATTTCCGTGCGTGGTGATGTTATCACGAAAACAGGGTCTGTCCAGATTGCCTAATGACGGATATGCATCTGTATGTGGAGAGATAAGTAGATTTATTCAATAAAATGAACGAAGAAAGGATCCGAGGAAGGGGACCCTGGTACAGAGCTCCACTGGCTTGTGCAGCTCATGGGACTTGGTCCAGGAGCGCCAGCTGGATTTGAGGTCCCTCATCCACAATCCATGCCTTCCACTGCCTAATTACAAGAGGGTATTGGGTGATTATCTGGCTGCTTATATAGTACCTGGGAGTGTGCTTGTCCACTCTCATATTGTAGAGCATTCAGTCTGCCCTGGTGTTTTGTTGCGTGTATTTCATTCCATCTGGAAGTGGCACTACATCCCTTCTTGAACTCTCTTTAGCATTCCAATGGGTGAACCATATTCGTTCCTTTGTTCTTAGTGGTATGGCGGGATGATCTGCGGGTGCGGATCAGTGTAACCGTGATAGTCACTGAGCATCTTCATTCCTCTGCCCAACTATCAGCCCCTGACGTTTCCTCCCAGACCCTCGTGCCCCAGTCACCTATTCTACATTACAAATATCTACATTCACGTCTAAAAGATTACATAATCATCTTTCCTTCACGCGCATCTATGGTAAAACAGACATCTTCAACTCATCTGCCCTCCCGCGCGTCATCCGCATGTGGAACAACCTTCCAGATGACATTGTAGTTGAACACAACAGAGAAAAATTTTGCCACCGCCTAAACACACATTTTCATGATTAACTGTTTCATTTATTCACACCAAGTTTGGTAATCATGCATTTAGCAATCGGTTCTTTCTTGTCTCATTTTTTTTTCCTTTCTTTTTTTTTTCCGTTTTTAGTGATTTTTAGTAGGTTTGAATATTAACATGCACTTCATTTCGATGTGTAATCTTGAGATATCTCTTCGCTTTTATGATTTGTGTAACTCAATGCCTCTTTAGAAATTTTGTTCACTTTTTGTAGCCGGTTGCATAGTCACAATCTCACATGTTCCATCGCCTTCTTTAGTAGTTCCCGTTGTATTTTCTTTATCATTGTCACTGTTATGCATTGTATAATTTTCGACAATTTTTCCTTATTTTGTTATTGTTTGTATTTAAGCTGTGCATGTATATATTCTTTTGATGCTCCCCTTACGCAATGCCCTGTTGGGCCTGTAAGGTATTTTGAATTAATTAATCAATATATGAGATCATTTCCCATCATCACTGTCCAATGGAGGAAAGGTCTGCAGGCAGCTTAATTAGGACTCGGTTAGGATTGCTGTGGATATGCCATTACATTCCGCATCGCGGAGGCTATTGCAGCTGATTCTGCTGCACTTGAGGGTGTAGGGAGCGCGGAAACCATTGTGTGCTTATCTGGCCTACTTGCAGCCATGGTGTGGTAGTGTCGGTCCATCCTACCGAGGTCTATGTGGTAAATTCTTGGTTTGAAGCCAAACTTGAAACTTAAGGACATAATTTAGCCGCGAAGTAAGACACACACACTAGGCCAGCAAACGGTCTTGTTAAAACCAACTTGAAACGAACAGCCTTTTATCGTCTTGTTTCTGAATGGCACACATTCTTTGGTGTTGGTGCCAACTTGCTGTAGTATCATTGCAGATTTGCTCGCTGGAGCACAGCTACCTTGAGAAAAACTTAATACTAATTGCTTTGGTTTAAGATCCCAAAACCACGACAAAAACTTGGTCGTAGAAATGAGATACCTCAAGTAGCTGTGCAGAGCCTTCCTCACTGTGTTGATAAGGGTGTCTGTGAACTTTCTGAAGTGTTATATAGACTAAATTTTTCTAGTCTCTCTGTGGTGGTGCACACAAGCAAGCCTAATACTCACTTAAATGTTTCTTTTATTGTGTCTACATGGGCTCCTTCTTGGTTGGTATTGTTTTGGTAGGTCAATGTGTACACTATCCTGCAGATCACAAAGCCCCATATGAGTCGGATCATTTCGTTTTTACTGCGGGGTTGTGTGGAGAGATAAGTGGAGAGGTCCAATCATTATGGTCGCACTGGTGAAACCTACCACAAATCGAACAATGCCTCAATGGCTACAGTAACATCATAGGGCCTACTTCCTAAGTGCCAAATCCTCCATCCCTTGGGATTCATGCATTGGCACTTCCAACCTCCTCCAATGCCCTTCCCTTCAGGGAAGGGCATTGGAGGAGGTTGCCTCAAAGAGGCTAGCTGCAAACGTTACACTCCAATTTATAGTCGGGTACAACTTAAAATGTCAGGAGAAGCCTTGCCCATATGACCGAATCGTGGCAGCCGATCACCTCCGCAACTAAAGGAATAGTCCTCATGCACTCAGCAACGTTCTCTAAACGCTGCGTCACAGGCTGTCTGACTCATGATGTTAGACTGTTGCAGGTAGACCCTAGGCCCACTGGACAGCATCCTTACCTTGCTTTCCCTTCCCTTAATTTTATTTTGCTGTGAAACAGAAAAAATGAATTGTCCCCTCTACCTTACACAGGAAATCCAAAGCTTTCTGAACCAATGCTGGCTGCCTGCAGACAAGCAGAACAACTCCTTCAGAAAGATGGGTGCATTGGCTCTTATACAAATTTTGTGTTGTTCCCGCTGTATGTATTTTGCAGATGCACCATGATCACCGTGTGGTTGGCAGCACCGTGCAATGCCCAAACCTAGGCTTGAATAATGGAGCACTGTCCCATAACTCCACGTTCCACGTTAGCTCGTTTTGTAAGGGGCCTTTTCCAAGTACAGTAGAAGCACTCTTGTATGTCCCCCCACTTTTACGTTTTCCCCAAGCACGACGCTTCTGGTGCCCAGTCCCAGCAAAGCATGTACAGGCAGACACCCACATGTTGAATTTCCCTTTCACATGTCGTTCCTGCAACGTTCCTGCTTGACATGTTGTGAACCGTCGCTGTCCTGGGTGTGCCAAGGTAGTGCGTCAGTTACAGTGGACTCTCGTTAAACAGACCCTGAAGGGACCAGGAAAATGTGTTCCATTTAACAGGAGTTCCGTTTACCGAGAGATGAACAGGGGTGCAGAATTCATGTATGAAACCAACCATATCAGAGTCAGTTGTTCCATTTGAGCAGTGTTCCAATTAAGAGATTTCCATTTACTGAGAGTCTACTGTAGTTTGATGATGTGGACTGCTGCAAAACCATTCAAGTGCTCGAAAAGAGTCTGCTTCAGCCACAGGCACGAAGGCAATGCCAGACCTCCATCAAGGACTTCTTGAAGCCATTAACTGATAAACAAGTTCTTCTGAGGCAGAGCTGCGTTCGAAGTGTCTGTGTTATTATTTCACCAGGAATGTTTTTTGGGGGGGTGGGGGGCATTTGTTGAAGGCCTTGAAAAACTCCTATTTTCATTATTTGTTCTCAGTAAAACACCCCACTCCATCCAAATTTTCGGGAAAGGGGGGAGGGGGGGCTTAGGGCACCCCCCTGGCTACGGGCCTGGTGGGCGTTATACCTTTCCCATAAACCACCTTTTTCTTTTTCCCCGGTCAAATACATACTAGAGGGGTTCTACTGCATGCATGCATAATACACAAAGTGAACATCACGGTAACGGGTCACCTTTATTGCAGCGTAAATGCATTCCTAGTTACAGTGTAAATGTTCGAAAAATACGTTCGGGTAAAAATTAAGGTTAAAAGCAGCAACAACAAATGACGGTGTGCAAAGAGTAAAAAGTTGTAAAAACGCAACTCGCAAACAATAAAAGCTTGGCACTGGCCGCACAAGATTAAGTGCTCGCAAATAAAGGAAAAAGCTAAACGGAAATGTACCGAATGTACCGTGGCTAAATGTTGATGAGTCCGACACCGTCGGATGATCGCCTTGACCTGCAGAGACGTATCCTACGTTTGAGCCAAAATAGTCCCATGATGACGACCGGCAGGGCGCACATGAGGCAAATGAAGACGATGATGTAAATGAAAACGGTCCAGGTCTTTGAGCCCATTGTTTGGAGCTCCCAGACGCACGAGTGACCTGGAAGAGACAGTCATCAGGTTCAACAAACAATATGAAGAACTGACGAACAACTTAATAATTCAACCAAGGTCGAATGAGGGCAATGTCGTTACAACAGCTGACAGCTAAAATCACCCAGTTTTGCTAGAGTAGGAGTAAACATGGTAGCTAGCTGAAAAAAAATTGGGGGGCACCTACGCACTAGTGGTGTGAAGGCTGTGGAAACAGCAAACCTGGAGGCCTTTCCCTCCCCC
>JALIZH010020350.1:0-17573 GCA_030522465.1 Rhipicephalus appendiculatus
GCGCTCCATAATTTAACTGCGTAAAAAAAACGGACGCAAGCACAAAGGAAGAAAAGCACAAGCACAAGCCTTTGTGCTTCCATCCGTTTTTTTGCGCAGTGAAATTATGGATCTTTACCAACTCGCCCAACTTACTACTCTTCTGTAGCCCGCAAGACACGTAACACGAACGAAGAACACAGGACAAGCGCTTGTGTTCTTCCTGTATCCTTCGTTCGTGTTACGTGTCTGCGCGCTTACAGAAGCTATTTTTAGGGGCGAAGCTCCTCTTAGTCTAACCTTGTCCCGCGTCAGGCGTAACCGGCAGTATCTCGTGATAATGATGACGATGACGCTGATGACCATGAAGAATAAGCGCGTTCCAGACAACCTCTAGTTCCCATCGTGTGCACCGAGGAAGCAGAGCGTCCCGTAGGCGGTGTGGCCATCTATGTCAAGCAGAACACTGTAGTACAATAAGGCCGTCCACCACCATTAGAGTCACTAGAGTCATGGCCGAGAGCATAGAGGGGCAGCTTGGCAATGGCTAGGCAGGTGGTGTCTGTCACCCAGGTTGGCTCCATTCCTTGATCTTGCTTGGACGTGCTTGCGGGGGCTTAGTCCATCCCTCCTTCCCGCGTCCTACACCCCTCCAGAGAATGCGCGTCCCCTCCACCTCTCCAACGCTCACCCCCCTTTCTCTCCTCTAGCAATCCTCTACTGTACGGAGCGGCGCGCGTCCCCTCTCTCTCCTCTCCTACGCTCACCCCCTTTCTCACCTCTAGGAATCCTCTACTCTACGGAGCGGCGTCCGCGTTCCACATCCGCACAGCGGATGTGCCTCCACTCTCCTCTCTCTCCTCTACGCTCACCCCCCTCTCTCCCCCTCTAGGAATCCTCTACGGAGCCATATAAGAACCCCTATCCCTCCACTTCACCGACCATAAAGCCGTTATAATGAAGGGGGGACCGGAAGCCACGTCTAGCTACCATTTACGAATAAATAAAATTTCTTGTATATATACACACAGTGTTTGTCACGTCTTTGATGATGTACTGGATGAAAATTCACGGAAGATTCACGGTTTACCGATGAACCTCCAGAGCTTCGCCTGCTCATCATCATTCACTCCGTGGATATGCTGTGATTTTTTTCACTGTACCGGCCCCTGTCGGATTAAATTTCAGGAATGCGGCCCGCTAGTTGATATGAGTTTGAGACCACTGTCTTAAGCTATGACAAGCCTGTCTTGAACCGCGTGGCAACTGGTTTTCAGAACACAAAAAACCGCCAGGCCTGCGCAGAAGGCGCAGTACAGCCACAGCGAAAGCTGGGAGAGCGGCCTTTAGCCTTTTTTAAACACTCTTGCGGCAACTACTACAAGCCCACTTGCATGGTACCCACTACGCTATAAATCATCATAATTTTTGTGTTGTGGGGAAGCGTCTACTATGCCATTCTTCGTCATTCTTCAGAAAAGCGCGGTGCCCGCTACACTCTTGTAACGAAATATGTGCACTTTGTTGACGCTGTGGCTGACGACGATGAAGAATTATGCCACAGGCTTTTGTAATGGGTTCGAGCATTGAACGACCCACTCGTTACGCAATTCGCATTGTGTGACGCCTGGTTCTTACTTTACTGCTCTAAAACGCTTTACAACACACGTTAACGCGATTCCTTACCCGATATTGTCACGTGGTCGTGACGTCGACGAAGGCAACAGTCGGCGTTTCAAAGAAGAAACTCTATATTAGGCCGAACTTGTGGCCGGTAAACGGAAAGTCAGAATACAGCAATAAGCACTGTCACTGATAGCGGCGAACGTAGCGTCGGCCGTCGATGAACTGAACATCGTTGGAGCGCGCCGGCACATGCATCACGCGTCGAACATTCTAGCCTTATCACTGGTCATCGCGCAAGCTCTGGAATAATCTCGAGTGGTCGCGTCTTGCGCGCAATCTTAACAAAACGATCTACAATAATCGCGAAGCTTCTCGAATGCTAAGGCGTGGTCTGCGCCGAGCGTTACTGACAGTCTTTGTGGGCGGAAACCGAATACAGCAAACGCAAAAATAAGGAACGCGCGTGGCAATGCCCCCCTCTCAAAAAGCATCGTCCCGATGCTTAAAACGGAACACGGGGGAGAAAATGCATGCAACAATAAACAACAACAATAAAGCAAGAAAGCACAATAGGTGCAGTCCTCAGGTTCACTAACGCGCGTAGTACGGCTTGAGGCGTACGACATGGACGACTTCAGGTCGCGCACGGCGCCGTTGAGAGTTCGTAATGCCGTCCGGGACAACCTCGTAGTCCAGAGCGCCTAGACGTTGAAGCACTTTGTATGGCCCGAAGTATCGCCGAAGAAGTTTTTCACAAAGTCCACGTCGGCGTATCGGCGTCCACACCCAAACGCGGTCGCCGGGCTGGTATTCCACGAAGCGTCGTCGAAGGTTGTAGCGGCGGCTGTCGGTCGCCTGCTGATTCTTGATACGTAGGCGGGCGAGTTGTCGCGCTTCTTCGGCGCGCTGTAGGTAGGCGGTGACGTCGATGTTTTCCTCGTCAGTGACGTTTGGTAACATGGCGTCAAGCGTCGTTGATGGGTTCCGTCCGTAGACCAACTTGTACGGCGACAGCTGCGTCGTTTCTTGCACTGCCGTGTTGTATGCGAAGGTCACGAACGGAAGGATGGCATCCCATGTCTTGTGCTCGACGTCGACGTACATGGCCAGCATGTCGGCGATGGTCTTGTTTAGACGCTCGGTGAGACCGTTGGTCTGTGGGTGATAGGCGGTGGTGCGGCGGTGGCTTGTTTGGCTGTATCTCAAAATGGCCTGGGAGTTAGCTCTGCAGTAAAGGCCGTACCTCTGTCGGTGATGAGGACCTCTGGGGCGCCATGACGCAGGACAATGTCTTCAACGAAGAATTTCGCTACCTCGGCTGCACTGCCTCTAGGTAGGGCCCTTGTTTCGGCGTAGCGGGTGAGGTAGTCCGTAGCTACGACGATCCATTTGTTCCCGCAAGTCGACGTAGGAAACGGCCCCAGTAGGTCCATACCGATTTGCTGGAACTGGCGGTGAGGTGGTTCGATCGGCTGAAGGAAGCCTGCTGGTCTTGTCGGCGGTGTCTTGCGTCGCTGACAGTCTCGACATGTCCTGACGTAACGAGCGACGTCGGCGGCAAGGCGTGGCCAGTAGTACTTCTCTTGTATCCTGGGGCGAGCGTGCGGGAAACACCGAGGTGACCAGCCGTCGGGTCGTCGTGTAGGGCCAGGAGGACTTCTGGCCTCACTGCTGAAAGGAACCACGAGGAGGTGTTCGGCTCGAATGGGCGAGAAGTTCTTCTTTAGGAGAACTCCATTTCGCAGGAAGAACGACGCCAGTCCTCTCTTGAATACCTTCGGAACAGTGGTGCTCTTGCCCTCCAGGTACTCCATAAGGCCCCTTAGTTCTGGGTCCGCTCGCTGTCGCTCGGCGAAGTCGTCGGCACTTATGGTTCCCAGGAGCAGTCATCATCCAGGTCGTCCTGCGGCGGTGGGTCGACGGGGGCACGAGATAGGCAGTCGGCGTCGGAGTGTTTTCTCCCGGACTTGTAAACGACTGTAATGTCGAATTCTTGAAGTCTCAGGCTCCACCGTGCGAGGCGACCCGAAGGGTCTTTCAAGTTAGCTAGCCAACACAAGGCGTGGTGGTCGCTCACAACTTTGAAGGGCCTGCCGTAAAGATAGGGGCGAAACTTTGATGTAGCCCAGATGATGGCAAGGCACTCCTTTTCTGTTGTGGAGTAGTTGGTCTCTGCCTTGACCAGCTAGTATAACTGATAACCCCTTTCCAGTCCCCTCCGTCCTCTGCACAAGGACGGCGCCGGGAATCCCACGCTGCTTGCGTCGGTGTGCACTTCTGTTTCGGCGTGTTCGTCGAAATGCGCAAGTAACGGAGGCGTTTGCAGGCGTCTTTTTAGGTCTTGAAATGCTTCCTCCTGCGGCGTTTCCTGATCATTTAAACTCGACGTCGGCCCTGGTGAGGTTAGTGAGTGGCTCGGCGATGCGGGCGAAGTTTTTGACAAATCGCCGGTAATAGGCGCACAGCCCAAGAAATCGACGCACGGCCTTCTCGTCGGCGGGTGGCGGGAATGTAGCGATGGCGGTTGTCTTCTGCGGATCAGGGCGTACTCCGGACTTACTTATCACGTGGTCCAAGAACAAAAGTTCTTCGTACGCAAAGCGGCACTTTTCTGGCTTGAGTGTGAGTCCGGAGGTCTTGATTAGCGAAGTACAGCTTGAAGTCGCCGGAGGTGTTCGTCGAAGTTTGCGGAAAACACAACGACGTCGTCCAAGTACACAAGGCAAGTCTGCCACTTCAAGCCGGCCAGTACAGTATCCATAACGCGTTGGAAGGTCGCGGGGGCCGAGCAAAGACCGAACGGCATGACCTTGAACTCGAACAGGCCGTCTGGTGTTATAAAGGCCGTCTTTTCTCGGTCTCTCTCGTCGACTTCGATCTGCCAGTAGCCTGTCTTCAGGTCCATCGAGGAAAAGTACTTCGCGTTGTGGAGTCGATCCACGTCGTCTATACGTGGAAGGGGATACACGTCCTTTTTCGTGATCTTGTTCAGGCGATGATAGTCGACGCAGAAACGTAGAGTTCCGTCCTTCTTCTTCACCAATACCACGGGAGACGCCCAGGGACTCTTGGACGGCTGGATGATGTCGTCGCGAAGCATTTCGTCGACTTGTTTCTTTACGGCTTCTCGTTCTCGCGTAGAAACTCGGTACGGGCTCTGACGGATTGGTCGGGTACTTTCTTCTGTTATGATACGATGTTTCGCGACTGGGGTCTGTCGAATTCTTGACGACGACGAGAAGCAGTCCTTAAATTGCAGGAGCAGACTTTTGAGCTGGTCTTGCTTGTGCTTCGGGAGCCTCGGGGTTGACGTCGAAATCTATTCCGGGACCTTGATTCGTCGAAGCAGGTTCGGTAGCATCGGAGAGGGCGAAAGCATTGCTGGTGTCCACGAATTTCTCGATGTAGGCGACCGTCGTACCAATGTTAAGGTGCCTATATTCGTGGCTGAAGTTTGTGAAGCAGTACCTTTGCTTTGCCATCATGCAATTCGGCGATGCCTCTTGCGACGCAAATTTGACGGTTCACAAGCGGGTGCTGATCGCCCTCGACGACGCCTTCAAGGTTAGCGGGAGTATTTCGGTGCCGACGGAAATGACGACGCTGGAAAGAGGCGGAACGGTGACCTGCTCTTCTATTACATTCAAGGCATGATTCTCCGGCGACGTCTGGGGCGGCAACGCTTTTTCTGAAGTCAGTGTTATCGACTCAGACCTCAGGTCGATGACGGCGCCGTGGTCACTTAGGAAGTCCATTCCAAGTATCACATCCTGGAGCAGTTTTGTAGGATTACAAAGCTCGCAGGATAAGTCCGGTTATTGATGGTGACTCTCGCCGTGCAGACTCAAATCGGCGTTATCAGGTGGCCTCCAGCTGTCCGGATTTCGGGTCCACTCCAAGCGGTCTTTACTTTCTTCAGCTTGGTGGCGAATGGCCCACTGACGACGGAATAGTCGGCCCCAGTGTCGACGAGAGCGGTGACGTTGTGACCGTCGATGAGAACGTCGAGGTCGCTAGTCCCGTCGCCTTGCGTTGCGGTTAGCTCGCGGCGTCGGATCACGGCTGCGTCGATTTGTTGCGCTGCTTCCATCATGTTGCGTCGTCAGGTCTAGCTCGGTCCGCGAGGTTTCGTCGGCAGGGCTCTGTCTGATTCGCGTCGTGTTCAGCAGGTTTCGTCGCGTCGTCGTCGTCGGCGTCGGCGGAGGATATTCGGTAGTTCGACGTACAGCAACCGCACCTCCATCGGTTGCTGCCCTTAGTTTTCCGGGTAAGGGCTCGGAGATCGGCCCCGAGCCGGACTGGTGTACTGCCTGCGATGAGGTGAGGTGTAGCGGCCTGGCGACGGCGAACGGGAAGGTCGTCGGGGTGTCCACTGCGCTCCTGTGAGGTAGTCGGCGATGTCACGAGGTCGTTCGCCGGGCTGCGGACGCAGGCGCGTTTGCAGCGAAACCACGCAGGTCCCATCTCCCGGTACTGGCAGCGGCGGTACGTGTGCCCGGCTTCACCGCAGTGGTAGCATAGCGGGCTGTAGTCAGGGGCGCGCCAAACGTCGGTCTCCCTCGGAGGGTAGCGCTGGCTGGTAGGTGGGCGGTATGGCGCCGGTGGTGGTGGGGGCGGTGCCTGGCGGCGGTACTGCGGCGGCGCGGTGTATTGACGAGGGGCGGGGAGGGGTAGCGGGACGGCGGACAGCAGCAGCGTAGCTCATAGCCTGTGGCTGCGGCTCTGCTTGGTGAGGGACGCCCAGGGATTGGTGGATCTTATGGCATGGCGCACGACGTCAGCAATGGAATCCACTTGAGGCTGCGATGGAGGCAAGAATTTTCGCAGCTCTTCCTGCACGATCGCTCTGATCGTTTCGCGCAGGTCGGCGGGAGCAGAGCCCTTGGATATCGGTGAACTGTGGCGTCGAACGGCGATTGTACTGCCGGTTGCGCATAGCCAGGGTCTTCTCGATTGTCGTCGCTTCCGAGACAAATTCGCGAACACTGTTCGGAGGGTTCCGCATCAGTTCCGCAAAAAGCTCCTGTTTAACTCCTCGCATGAGAAGCCGAACTTTCTTGTCTTCAGACATTTCGGGGTCGTCGTGGCGGAAGAGTCTAGTCATTTCTTCCGTGAAGAGCATGACGCTTTCGTTGGGGAGCTGGACGCGGGTTTCAAGCAGAGTTTCGGCTCTCTCTTTGCGGACGACGCTAGCGAAGATAGCCAGGAACTTGGTTCGAAAAACGTCCCATGATGTTAGGGTCGACTCTTGGTTCTCGAACCACGTTCTAGCGGCGTCTTCTAAGGCGAAGTACGCGTGCCTCAGCTTGTCTTCATTGCTCCAATGGTTGAAGACGGCAACCCGGTCATATTCTTCGAGCCAGCTTTCCGGGTCCTCGCACGATGACCCCCGGAATTTCGGCTGCTCCCTGGGCTGCTGAAGCAGGAAGGGTGTAGGCTGCGCAGGTGTTGTCATCGTGCCTGAGGTCGAGGTGATTGTCTTGGTTGTCCTGGTATTTTCCGGCAGGAGCCCGTGCTCTGGCTGTAGTCCCTGCTGCCTGCAGCTGGTGCGACGGACAGGGTTATCCTTTACGTCGTCTTCTTCGCGGCTTGGGCTTGGGTCAGCGCCTCGCGGGGGCGTCCGGAGCATGGACGAAGCAGCACCTCCACCAGATGTCACGTGGAGGCAACAGTCGGCGTTTCAAAGAAGAAACTCTTTATTAGGCCGAACTTGTGGCCGGTAAACGGAAAGGTCAGAATACAGCAATAAGCACTGTCACTGATAGCGGCGAACGTAGCGTCGGCCGTCGATGAACTGAACATCGTTGGAGCGCGCCGGCTTTTATGCATCACGCGTCGAACATTCTAGCCTTATCACTGGTCATCGCGCAAGCTCTGGAATAATCTCGAGTGGTCGCGTCTTGCGCGCAATCTTAACAAAACGATCTACAATAATCGCGAAGCTTCTCGAATGCTAAGGCGTGGTCTGCGCCGAGCGTTACTGACAGTCTTTGTGGGCGGAAACCGAATACAGCAAACGGAAAAATAAGGAACGCGCGTGGCAATATGAAGCCTGCCTAGGGTCAGTTTGCACAGCAGTTTCAAGCAGTGGCGTAGCTCAGTGGTAGAGTGCTAGGCTGCCACGCAGAGGCCCGGGTTCGATTCCCATTCTGTCACAGGTGTTTTTTTTATGTATTTAGTTTTTTATTATTTCGTGCGATATTGGTTACGGACACCGGCGGCGGCGGCGGCGGCGGACAACTACGGCGCAGAAACGACCCTTGTTGTGATCTCATAACAGCTTTCGCTGTAAAAATATGCTACTGTGAACACAAAGCAATCTCTACGCAATCAGTCTGCGAATGCTTTATTTCGCACAGACTTGCTTACCAGGGGGGTAATTTCTTGCTTATCTACAAATTCGTATCCTTCGACATGACTGCCTATCAAAGTACCGAGAAAAGGTGGCACGCATTTTTTTCATTTTTCAGCGAACGGATTTACTGCCAACTGGCACCGGTGACCGAAAAGCAGCTCTAATACCCGTCCAGAAAAGAACCTTCGGCGGTAAAATTCGTGATTCCAGCTTCGCAAAAGCTCTACAGCATTTGCTACCATGTGAGAATTATTACTGGCCGTCTTAAATTGAATTCACGGGCGTAATTAAAGCTTCATGTGCCAGCATTAGCCCCCTCTCTTATATCCATGGTGCATGGTTAACCAAGTAAGTAAAGCTTGTCAATGAAAAAATGCGGCCAATTCAACGCTATATGGGGATCGATTTTATGTGTCGCAGTCAGCGAGTAGCAGCCTACGCGGCCTTTTTCGCTTTGAGCCAAGCGTTAAAATGTAGATTGACGTTTGCGTAAATTGAAAAATGAGTCTGGGTCTCTCGCAAGAGATATTCATAATGATATCGCGGTGTCGGCACCTAAGAGACGGAGGTTATAATACATTCTTTAATTTGGGCGTCGCACTCTCTCTCTCTCTCTCTCTCTCTCTATATATATATATATATATATATATATATATATAAAGAGCGAGAGAGATAAGATTGTGGTAGATCAATTCGGGCCCCGCCCCCTCCGGAGAAAATAAAACTCTCCGCCTATGGTCAGCAGCAATAAAGGCATAGCCTTTGAGTAGCAAGCTCAGGCCAAATACCCGACCTTTGAACTGTTTCGCTTGCGGGACGTAGCTGAGCGGTTGGAGAGCTATGTGGAGAAAAAAATATCAATGAACTTCATGCAAGTACGCGGAGAATTCTTGGATTATCCATACTAGTGAAGGAACCTCGCGTTACACTGTTCTGTAGCTGGCCTCCCGAGGCAGCAGCTGTCGGCTGGTAAAAGCTAAGGCGTGGAGCTGGCCATCATGGTTGCACACGAGCACCACTCCCAGAATCTTATCACATACGTCTGTGCGAAACACGAAAGGCTGCTGTAAACTTCGCAGACGCAGTGTCGGTTGTATGGAGACAACGTGTTTGAGGATTGGAAAAGCGTCCACGAATGCCGGAGCCCACTTCATCGAGTTGTTTCTTGCTCTTCAGATTAAATGTGCAAGAAGAGCACTGATTTTGACATGTTCCGGGATAAGTTTCCGCTACTACCCGCTCAGGCCGAGGACCGGGTATTACCAAGAACCGCTTTGGTGATGCGGGTGGCGCAGATTCAGCGTTGTTCCATGCCTTCCTCATTATTTGTAGTTAACGTCGTCCAACCAGATGATGCATTAAATGTGATTAAGTGACCCTGTGTGCCCATCTCGCAGTCACTGGGGTGCACTCCAGTCCACCCGCCCGGATGCGGTTAAAAAGGAGCCTCACGGCCACTGGTGTAAGTTACACGTCACGGTCAGCACTATGATTCGTTGGAAATACTGTTCCGTGCCGGATACGCCGTCTATAACCTTTCTCCACAGGATGTTAAACACAGCCGGGACCACCTTTATGCCGAGAGACATAAAGCACAACTGCTAACGTTATCGAGAAGACCGTCGTTGCACTGGATTGCACACCTACAGGCTCTCCACAGCCTGTTGGAGTTTCTGGAGGCGACTGGAATCACCGCCAACCGTTAGGAGCCCGAAACTTGCTGGACGCTGACTTCCCCATCGGCCTCCCCCCATGAATGTACGAGACACTGACTGCTTATCCTTCTAACTTTCTTTCTTTTGCTTTCCCTTTATTTCCGACTTTCCCTGCACCTGACGCTGCGCCGTGCTCCCTATTGGCCGGCAGCATTAAGCGTCATTTCTACAATAAACACTACTACTAGTACTACCAGAATATGCAAAAAAGCTCTTCAGAGTGTTGGGCTTCGAGAAATATGCTGCTTATCCTCCACGGAAGCGAAGACAGTGTTGGCTCGAATCCAGGGTGCACTGTTGGTCACCGCAGTTGTTCAGGCGCCGAAAATCATTACGCGGGTGGTTCGCGCCATCTATTCTGTTCACCAGGGAATTGTAGGGGGTCTCCCTTGCTTGAAGACGTCGAGCTTCTTCCTATCCCTCACTTCCTGTTCCACGCTTAGGAAGGCAGGGGTACTGATTCGTATGGACGGTGGTGTGTTCGAGGTCTAGATATTATTTCCCGGAACATGGTATTACGAGGCAAAACTACGTGACAGGTGGTACGCACTACGTGTCCTGTAGTTCCTGTCTCGTCCCCGTGTCGCAAGACGGCGCGCAAGGAAAAATCGTGAACGACCGCCAAGATCAATTCATCGCTTTCCTATATTTCCCCTCACGCCAGAAAAGATGCGTGTGCGTTTCGGAAGAACCCGATAATATTTAGAAGTTTGTAGATTTAAGGCTGCCGATCATTTATCAAAGGAGCAAGGGAGCATTTAGGAGAACATTGTAGAACTAATATACACTTGTAATATTTTACTGTCGTGTCATTGTTCTCCCCAAAATTATGAAATAAAAGTACTTTGAGTTTTGGTTATATTATTTTCTTTGTTTTTCAATGGTGCGTAGTCGAAATAGCTAAGCCGTTTTAATATTTAGCGTGCCTCTCGTGAATTCTTGCAACATCGCATGTCCTACTATCTTATGCGCACCTGAGCGTTGTTCTACTAAACCGAAATCCGCAAAACATAACCACTCAGGCAAGAAACGGAACATCGGCACCGCACGAATACGGTGGCTTTGCCCCAAATGAAATGAGTGGAACAGGCCATTCACCTGTATTAAGAACATTTTCTCAATTTGAATGTCGTAGCTGTAACTTGAAAGTAAGTCACATATCAAACCACGTTGTACAGCATGCCTTTCAAGCTGCCGTGAAACATGTTTTTTATATCACTTTCTTTTCTAGCATCGGAGCAATGCATCTAAAATACGACGACTTTTATTACTACAAAATCGAATTTAGAAAGAATTCAGAAGACATCGTCTGCATTCAAAAGAATGGCCTTACTGCTTATGAAAGAACTGATGTTGTGGAGTCAGACATAAAAACAGGAGATATATGTTCATTCGGTCTCCGGTATAAGGCGTGGCGGACACTCGTGGTAAGCAGATCTCACGTATTAATTCCTTTCTTTGAAATTCATTTAAGCATTTCGTGGCACGGGTTACTGAATAGAGTGAAAAATATTTACCTCAGTTGTCAGTGAAATGAATCAGCTATTTCGGAAGGTCCTCACTCGTTTCCAGTTCAGTTCAGTTTTGAATAATTACTTTCCCCTGCTTTAGCAGCGAAAAAGAGAAAAATTCGACTAAGCTCACCTTAGGAGAATAAATAGGATTTAGAATAGAATAACTGAGGTATTGCTGAGGCCCATACTTTGTAGAAAAAATAAAGAACTGGTTGGTGTTGTCTTTGGGTGGTGTTGAAAACAGGACACGTAGTAAAAGACAGACAGACAATGAACTTTATTAAGATAGTCCTGAGGAGCACCGCAGCCGTTCAGGGCGGCAGCGCCGCGGGCCGCACCCACGTGGGGACGGGGAGGCCAAGCCTCACCGCCACGTCGTGGGCCCTCTGGACGGCCCTTAGCTGGTGTAGTAGATTCGAGCTCCTTAGCTCGGAGTACCACTCTTCTTCAGTGAGGCGTTGAGGTAAAAGGTCGCCGAAGGAGTTTACGATTAATGACTGAGATCTTTTCAATGGTAGTAAAAGGATACGGAATAACTTACTGAAACAGTAACTCGCACGATACACAGGCGAACAGCACGCGCACGAATCTTTCAACCTCGACGTCTTCTTCCACGAGCCATACCAGAAGCTAGCGCAATACTGGCATAGTGCCCAAATGAAATTATGGCTCGACCAGTCCTTTGACTCTGTAAACTTTCTGTATGTCAAAGTTATATATAGTAACAGCACGTGCAACCCGTAATTGTAACGTGAGCGAGAGCGAAATCCTGTCGGCTATTGCTTCAACAGGCAAAGTTATATTCAGAAAAACACTGAGCTCAAAATCAGCAGCTGTTTGTTAGGATTACTCTTAAGTGGTATTGTCAGGAAATAAAAATCAATATTCAATAACATGCACTGTTTTCAGTGGGCGAACAAACTGATTTGGGAGCTCTTCTTTGTGAATAAGGAATATTTTATAAGACAATATTTCAGTGACATTCGGGAAAATGTTTTCAACGATTTTAAGTCGAATTTATAAGAAATCATTATGCTGATTCATAATTTCCATAATAAACGTTCTGTAAGAACTTTTTAAGAAAGTTTCTGTAGGGAGACAACCGGAAGGCTTACGATACACCCAAATATCAAGGCACGTCTCTGATATTGCCTGTGTCTGCGCTGTGATAGTATCAATGAAGTACTGGTTTCTTGGCCCTTTAAAGTGTTTATTAACACGCACATATTTTACGCCCACTTGTATGAGTCGGGTGACCTTAGTTTATTTTTTTTGATGTCTATCGCATATTTTAGTGGGGTATTTCTCGTGAGGTAATTTTTTACTCGTACAATGCTGCACCTTCAGGGGCAGAAAACCCGAAGCGTAATAGTTCCACGAAAACGATTCTCTGCGCTTACCGCCATGTATTGGTAAACGCGCGAATCGTTGATGGCAATATATGTAGAAAAAAGTGGGCATTTTTATGCACGTATAATAAAGGGGCTAGTGGAAGACGCTAGTCCAAATGGAAAGACGTTGAATTGTAGTGAGAGAACCGACAGCGTTTCGTGGTTTGAATAAGAATTCTATTTTTAAATTTTAGTTCAATTTTCTTTGGAAAGTGACATGTCTAATGTCGGTGCGCCTAATGAAGCCCACCTTCCGGAGCTTTTTTTTTTTTTTTTTTTTTTTTTTTTTTTTTTGATAGGTACAATACCACCAGGCCTGCGCGAAACGCGCAGCACAGTCACAGCGAAAGCTGAAAGAGCGGCCTTTCTAGAGCCTTTCTTTAAACACTCTTCGGGCAACCACTACAATCTCACTTGCATCGTACCTACTACGCCATAAATCATCATAATTTTTGTGTAGTGGGGAAGCGTCCACTATGCCATTATTGTTGGATCCCTGCCAGTTGGATCCCTGCCATGCTGACGGTCCGATTTCTCACCAGTTGAACCATTTCAAAATATGTGACACATCACAGAGGTGTCGCGTGTTTAACGATGCGTTTCATTTAAACCTGCATTATCGATCATGGCGAGAAGCAGCAGAATGTGTAGCCCCGGTCACGCTCAGGTAAGAAGCTCCCCTCACCCCTTTTTTTTTTCTGAAAAAGAATCCTGTCTTTGTTCGTGCTGACACGTCATGTGGCTATTTATTTATTTATTTAGTAATACCTCACGGGCCCCGGAAGAGTCATAGGGTGAGGGTGGCATACAGTACCATTCGATACCTTATATACGCCTATAGAAGATTTCCAGAGAGTAAAGAAAAAGTACAAATTACCGAACAATGCAGTTGTTAGAAGAAAGTAACAGTGAAAAAAAGAAACTCAGAGATAGCGAAATGCAAACGAAAAAAAAACGTAGCTATGATCATTAAAGCTACATAAAACTACCGTAGCACAGTACTTATTTCACTGTGCTCATTGTTGCGATTGGGGGACCAGGTGCGTGGCGACCTTGCAGCTTAGGATCCGACATTCAGGACGTTTGAGCTGAGAGGAACAACAACTTTATTGGCATATATGTACGAGTGAGGGTGTTACATATACATCTTCAAAAAGTCAACTGCCGACTGCGAGCTGGATCCCCCCGCTCATCAAGGCTCGCCTCCTCCTGCAGTGGTTAAGGTTGATTGCAAGAGGGCGAGGAGTGATGCAGAACCAGTACGGCACTGCCCAATCGGCGTCGGGGCAGAACCGAGAACGCCCCGCTGATCACGTGCCGGCTTCGTGGTGCTTGCTCGCCCTCTTTTCCCTCTGACGCGCGCTGCATTCCGAGGCGATCCCGAGGTAAGGACAACCGGTCAGGTAGCGGCAGCGTTGCAGAGGCATGTGCAGGGAACGCCTGTGAGAGCTTGATCGGCGTGTTTTCCGCGCGTCCGAGCCGCCGTGGATTGCACTTGCACCCCAGTCGCCGTTGTTCCCCTTCCTGCTCTTCGGAGAATAAAGTCCCGATCACGACATCATGTGTAGTGCGCATTTGCTGTTTCTCGCATACATTCTGATTATTCAAGTTCAGCAGGTTCGGCTATTCAGCAGGTTCGGCTCTGTAGGTTACAATCGTTTATGAGGCATTACTACTATGCAAAAAGAATGAATTACGAGACGTCTACAAAGCCACAGAGGGCAGCAATAGTGATTACTATGTTTGCTATGTTTCAGGGATTCGCCAATGACAACTGGGGTCCACAGAGTGATCAGGGCCACATTAAACGTAAGTCTTGCTAGCAGCTTACCTATTTCACATAATAAAACTTTTCCATGTCTAGCGTGCGCTGCCGCCAATGTTCGGAGCTGCGTGACAGGTGAACTCAGACTGTTCGTTTCGCACTCCCTGCACGCTGTTTATGAGTAAACTATACAGTACACAGAAAAAGTCTGGGGTGAGTTATGAACGCCGCTGCGAACCGCATTTAGTAGGTTACACGGTGCTAACACATTCGGGAGAAGTCCAACAGACCTAGTATATACCAGCCGAAGATGGACATGCCAAATACCAGGATGCCCTCTTCATTCTGAATGAGGCAAGTCAGGTCTTTATGGCGTCGCGTGGTGATCGTACTGACCAGGTCCTTGAGCAGCTGCGGAGCCCGGTGTTTTATGAAACGCAGCTACTTTAGTTAAATGATTTATTTATCAGGCTACCCACAGCGCCCACACTGACTGCAGTCCAGGGGGCGCGGGGAAGCAGGGGTGGATCCAGAGTAAGTGTACAGTCAAAAATAATAGTACATGTATTCAGTGCACGTAGAAATCAACACAAACAAATTTACCACGTTACACTAATTATAGTATGAGGCCAAGTGTTGGAACACATTTTTTAAAAAAGCAATAAGCAGTAGAGATTATTGGTCTACATTATAAAGCACACCTTTTTAGGCACAATTGAGCATTACAACGCAAGTCCTATTTTTTGTTAATTTTTCAAAATTATGATTTTCAATGAAAGTGGGCTTTACGCCAACACTCAAAACTGAAATTCCACTCAATAGAAAAATCTAATCTTTGTAGGGACCATAGCTCGGCACACTCGCTCATGAGTGCACTCAACTCACACTCACTCACACTCATTTGAACGTGGTGAGTTGAGTATGAGTGAGTACTCATGCGTGTGAGTGGACGTGAGTGTGAACGTGAGTGAGAACTCATGAGTGTGAGTGGTCGTGAGTGTGAACGTGAGTGAGTACTCTTGAGTGTGAGTGGACGTGAGTGTGAACGTGAGTGAGTGCGAAGGCTGAAAAAATTGTGGTGAGTGAGTTTGAGTGAGTACTCCCTTAAAGTGCCGACCTATGGAGCTCGGCACACTCACTCATGAGTGCACTCAACTCATACTCACTCACACTCATTTGAACGTGGTGAGTTGAGTATGAGTGAGTACTCATGAGTGTGAGTGGACGTGAGTGTGAACGTGAGTGAGTACTCATGAGTGTGAGTGGAGGTGAGTGTGAACGTGAGTGAGTACTCATGAGTGTGAGTGGACGTGAGTGTGAACGTGAGTGAGTGCGAAGGCTGAAAAAATTGTGGTGAGTGAGTTCGAGTGAGTACTCCCTTAAAGTGCCGACCTATGGTAGGGACATAAAACAAGCTACGGCCTGTACAATCAACCAAAATAAATGAGATTGGATAAATATTAAAAATACAGTGATTAAATAACCCAAAAGTTATGCACTAACACTGGAGGCACCTTCGTATAACTTGCAGCCATGGTAAATGTTTTAGCACGGCTTTGCTCACAGAGGATCATTGCACAACCACTAATGTGATAAGGAAGTGTGCGAAGTTTTAATGAAAGATCTTTATCAGTGAGAAAGTTATCTTTATCAGCGAGAAAATCTTTAGCAGCGAGAGAGTCGCGTACGGAAAAATACGAAAAATATAAGTTCTGATGAAATCAACAAAATAGATTTGAAACAGGTGCAGCGCTTACACAAGGTGATCAGGAGCGCTAAAAGTCTCGATACTTATAGCCAGAATCATTCTGGACCCTACTCTTGTGTGAGATTGCTCGACCACGAACCCGCCATTTTTAGATGCGAAGCATCTTATGCTCGGGGCTATGTCCGTCCCTCCCTCCCGCGTCCTTCCCGCGTCCCGCGTACAGCCACTTTCATGAAGTAAGGAAGCACCCACTATGCGATCCAGAACACTGTAGTACAATATAAGGCCGTCAACCACTACCACAGTCACCAGAGTCATGGCTGAGAGCACAGAGAGGCTGCTTAGCAATGGCTAGGCAGGTGGTGTCTGTCGCCCAGGTTGACTCCATTCATTGATTTTGCTTGCACGTGTTTTTGGGGGGAGGGGGGGCTTAGTCCTTCCCGCGTCCCACACCACCACAGCGCATGCGAGTCCCCTCCTCCTCTCTCTCTCCTCTCCTACGCTCAACCCCTTCCTCTACTCTACAGAGCGGCCCCCTAACCCACAACCCCTCAGCGCATGCGCGTCCCCTCCCCCTCTCTCCTCCGCTCACCCGTTTCTTTAGGAATCCTCTGCTCTACGGAACGGCTCCCGCGTCTCACATCCCCACAGCGCATGCGCGTCATCTCCCCCCCTCTCTCTCCTCTTGGAATCCTCTACTCTACGAAGCGGCTCCAGCGTCCCACACCCCCCACAGCGCATGCGTGTCCCCTCCCCCTCTCTCTCTCCTCTCCTACGGTCCTCCCGTTCTCTCCTCTAGGAATGCTCTACGGAGCGGCGCGCACGACAGGGGGTGCGACAGCTCCATACTCCGCTGGGGGGCGCCACGGTAGTTCCGCGGTATGAAAATGACGAAGCGCGCACGCCTCATTCTCTCTCCTGTGCAGCGCCGCGATGAGCGCCCGGACCGCTGCCGTGAAATGAGAGCGGCGACGTTCCTCCCGCTCAAGCTAATTTTCTCCCCGCTGCTTCGCATCCACACATGGTTCCCTTTAGCGGGAGATGGAGAATTTTTTTTCGCTATCTTTCCCTCACGGGTATTCTAACGCAGAGGTCAAACAGAGTCCACCGCCTACGCGGGAAGTACGACTTCTTCAGCGAAACGGACAGCGGCACGCCAAAGGGCCTCACGCCACACTCGGTACGCACGCGAGTCCGGGAGGTCGAAAACGTACAATGGCGCTCGGAGGTGATGCGTAAGTCTACCTTGCGGATGTATGGCGAACACAAGGCATCAGCACGCATGGAAAAACCATCCGTGCGGGTCCAGACGGCGTGACTGCGGCCCGCTGGCTGGAAGTGAGTTTGAGACCCCTGATGTAGACGGACGAATGTGGGGCCTTGGTGGAGCGAGACGGAGGCGAGCGGGACGCGGAACACCTGCGCGCGCGTTCGCGGCTAAAGCGCTCCCGTGTTGCTGAAGCGCAGTGTGGTAATGTGTACATGAGCGCAGGAGTAGGTTACGGCATCACTTCGGAGCG
>JALIZH010020351.1:0-62878 GCA_030522465.1 Rhipicephalus appendiculatus
TGTAAATATTCTCTACTTAGACATGTCCTAGTTTGCTGGAACCCAGTGAACATTCGATGTCCTGAGGTCGTCCTCAAATGGTACAGTCGTCCTCGCACATTTCTCGACGACCTTGGTGCTTACTGAGGACGACACGAGCTGGTTTGACCCGGAAACGTCTTTTCGAGTGCTTTTTGAGGACAACAGTTTGTCCTGAAAAGGTCTTTTTAAGGACCTTTTGGGGATGACGAAAGCATGCGTGAAACGACTTTTCGAGTGCTTTCTGAGGACAACAATTTGTCCTGAAAAGGTCCTTCCAAGGACCTTTTGGGGATGACAAAAGCAATGCACTGAGCGTTCAGATATAATTCCTCGATTCATTTTCGCACCAAGTAGATGCATATCATATGTGAAAATTTTCTCTGCACGTTCGTTTCATACAGTTTAACAAAACTTGGAACTCGGCGAGATGGTGCATAATGTGACGGGAAAATTTGAGCGCACAGAAAACAATCACAAGAGCGAGACAACAGGACAAGCGCTTGTCCTGTTGTCTCGCTCTTGTGATTGTTTTCTGTGCGCTCAAATTTTCCCGTCACGTTTCATACAGTTATTGCATATTTTCGCCTCGTTACTTCTCTTTTAGTTGAAAACTTTCAAATTACGCGTTTCACCTAATGAAACACACTTAATCAATCGGGTATCGAAACTTGTATTGCGAAATGTTCATTTGAAATATTGTGTTCTCAGAAGTCGCAGCCTTAAATTCATTAGTCGTTATACGCCGCTGTAGCGCGTATTAATAACAAACTAGCCGCTGGCAACATTCACCATGCGGTGCCGTTCTGAATAGTTAAGTAGTCAAGCCATTCCAAGCCAACTGACTGTCAAGATGGGATGTTGCATTGAAGGTTTGTGTGCAATCTCTTTTGTTGTTTGTGTGTATAGTTAAAAGTGAGATATGTGTGAGAGTGTAAATCGTAGACGACGATGGGACGTCAATTGCCGTGTTGATGGGTGCACCGGGTTGCTCAACGTTCTCACTGACGCTCCAGTGGATGTATCGGCACCGACAGATCCCGGCGAATTGTGCTTCGAAGCAGCAGCAGGAACACCAGCCGATCGCGGTGAATTACATGCTTCGAAGCAGCCTAATCCCAGCGGGAAGGAATCGACGTCTGCGTCTGACACATGATCCGACCTCGGGAAAGTCAACTCGATGCCCGAGTCGAGTCCACTGGTAGGCTGTCAGAGCGGAGCCTCTAACACTAATGAGTGCATTGGGCACAATACACGTGGTGACGAGGAGACGAGGACACTGCGTCAAACTTTCGAGGAACATTACAAACATGGGCGGTTAAGTTGTGTTGACCGCCTTAATATTGCCTTTTTCTTTCAGACTGTACTCGGACTCGAGTGCCTGACAAAGCTGTGCTTATAACCAGTTGTGACTAATTACTGTTAAAATAAATGAGTTTCAGTCAACAAGCTTTGTTTGTTTTACTGTCATAGCCAAGCACTGTCATGTCTCTGTTGCTTGAAACAGTACACAAACACGAGACCTCAGAGAGGTATTTTTCCTTATTTGTATGTATATACCATGAAAAGAAATAAATCCTAAGTAGTAGTACAAAATAATATCACAGCCTACAGTGCCGAACCGGCCGCACAATGGTTGTTCGGAAAACATACTGAAAAAGTCCTGAAGTGTTGTTTTGAGGACGTGCTGAGGTTGTTATGCGTACGGACAAGAGGACTGGATTAGTGCCATTCTAGTACCATAAGAGGACATTCTGAGGTCGTCATAATGTCCTCAAGGAGGCATACTGAGGACGTCCTGAGGTTGTATTTGTGTTGTCTGGGAAGTTGTCCAACTAGAATCAATGACTGATTCATTTCCTAAGAATTAATTCGTTGGCACGAAATGCATGCAAATTTTTTTTGGTTGGTACTCATTTGGAGCAATGAAAAAAAAGTTCGCTTGACGTTGTTCCTAAAACGCGGCACGTCTAAAGACACGTCCAACAACGCAGTGCATGCCTTGACCAGTGTCATGGTTATGGATCTATGGATCTTGCAGAAGGCTCAATTCCTCTTGTGTGCTATAGAATACGCTCTTTCTTGGTCACTGCTCCAATGAACTGGCGAAACCTAGTGGCGTTTACAACTGCACACATTACACCTTAAGGGGTTATTTGCTGCTGCAGAACAAAATCCAGGTGGTGTCATAAACCCCGCGGAATAGTACTAGTACTTAGTACTACGTCGTTCTACTCAGTAGCAAATCTAAGCCCTCCTATGAGGCAAGAAGATTGGTTATATCATTTGTGCGCGGCTAGCACCCGGACGCTTGCAAAATGAAAATGCTATTGCGAAACCGAACTCATGTGCTGCATACCTTCAAGTTTCGCAGGCAGCTTTTATGAGCGACCACCGATTGGTGCGAGCATTCCTACTGGCCACCAGATGTGGATGCAAAACTGCCGACCTCCCATTCGAATATCACCCGGAGTAGTGACCATGCGGGTTCCTCCTGCATGAGTCGCTACTTGCGCCGTAGTCGCAACATTCCCTGGCCACGGGCGGCTGCTAACGGCGAACGGTACCTAGAAGCAACTCCGCACTACATCACTTCATCATTGGGGCCCTCAAAAAAGCATCGACAAAGCACGCGTCGCCCGCCAGTACCGTGGCCACAAGAAACTTCTCGGGCAAACGGCGGGTGTTCCCGGAGCCCGATTTTAGGCCGCATAGACCACACAGCGCACACTGCTAGCAACGGATCCGAGATCACAATACGGAACAGGTGGAGTTCCGAGAGAACAAAACGGGCAGTATGTTGCCACGCGCGTTTCTTTTACTGTATTTGGTTTCCGCCCATAAAGACTATCAGCAGTACTCGGCGCAGACCGCGCCTTAGTGTCCTCGAAGCTTCTCGGTTGTAGCAGATCGTTTTGTTAAGATTGCACGCAAGACGCTAACACTCAAGATTATTCCAGAGCTTGCGCGACGACCAGTGATAAGGCTATAATGTTCGACGCGTGATCTATAAAAGCCGGCGCGCTCCAACGATGATCAGATTATCGACGGCCGACGCTCTGTTCGCCGCTATCACTGCCAGTGTGTAGTGCTGTAGTCTGACCTTCAGTTTCCCGGCCACAAGTTCGGCCAAATAAAGAGCTTCTTCTTTTACACGCCGACTGTTGCCTTCGTCGACGTCACGACCACGTGACAATATTGCCAAGCGCGTTTACTGTTTCATTGTGATATATTCAGGTTTCACCCACAAATACTATTATCAATGCTTGATGCAGTCCACACAGCACGGTTTTGGAAGCTTCGTGCTTGCTTGAGATCATTCTGTTACGATTACGCGCAGGACGGCAATACTGAGATTTATGCCAGAGCTAACGCGAGTGCCAGTCACTCGCGTTAGCTCGGTGTTTACAGTACAACCGCCGCTCACCGAAACGAACTGCTCAATCCATGAACAACAAGGACCTGCGCGAGACCATCAGGGTGGTCGTGCGTAAAAAAATTCTTTATTTATTCGTTATTCAAAGAGTGCCCCTGTGATGAGAGATGTGCGCGTGTGTCGTGTGACAAAGCCGACATGGACAGAGCGGACGGAGTGGCGCTGTGACAAGACTTGCCCGAAGAGAAAGACGACGATGGGCTGCGACATGAGGCCACGGGGGAGAGAGGCGTGCGCGTGGAGTGCCACGCGGTTGGCAAGGTTAGCCAAAGGTGGTGTTCGAGCGAGCGGAAGCTGGGAGGAGACGGTTCGCTAGCGTCACGGGTCGTGGTTTGGTCCCGAGTGCCTAGCAGAGGTCAAGGGTCGGAGCGGCCTGCTTCGCTTGGCCTCAAGCTTCGACGGCGGATTCATGGAGCCAGCGGGAAGCTACCGCAGCCACCAATAACACCGTCGGACGTACGCCCGAGTGTTTAACTGTGGTCCCTGGTCCGCGCGTCCGAGCAGAAGACTGTGTGACTTCATCGGTCCCGGTCTTCGTTACCTGCCTGGTCCGTAAGCGCGTAAGCTTGAGGCGTCGCCCTGGTCTTCGCCTAATTCCTGCGACGACGGCATTCCCGTGCCCACATCTGTTCTCCATGGAGGAGTCTCCCATTAGTTCAAGCACTCACCGGTGAGACTGTTTTGATCACGCTTGGACTAAACTTGTTTATGTGTCTTGAATTCTTTCCATAGGTTGTATAGTGCCTTGTTATTATCAGGGCTGGACAGTATCGAAGATACATGTATCTTAGATACTATCTTAGATACTCTTTGGGTATCTTGTATTTGTATCGCGATACGTCTCGCAAGACGAGTATCTGCATCTGTATTTCCGATACATTCAATAAGGTATCGTGTATCTTAAGATACAAGATACTGCTATCTTCGCAACACTACCGTGCGAAAGAATAATCGCTGACTGAACTCCGCTTTTCAAGCTACTGGTGCCACTAAGCCACCTGAATAAAACTAAAGGCAGTGACAGATTTTTATCTTTCTGCCATAGTCTACAGTGATGACTAGAGGCCGGATTTTTAGGCACTAAAAAATCGGGTTTGAGGCGCCAAAAAAAGGCAGTCAAAACACAGTTTTAGGCCCCCGAAATCGTAAATATAGGCACAATAAATTTTTACAAAAATTCAGATTTTCGAAGAAAGACGTGCGCGACCTGTGTCTAAGACAAGAAAGCAAAAAAAAATTATAGTTTATGATGGCACAATGGCGGGAATGGTTTAGCATAGCCATGCACTTGTCCTTTTACCCACACGGTTTGCAGAACACGCCAGCCCTGACAACGCTTGGCGTGTTTTTGGTGCATCGTCCCTTAGAGCTGTTCCAGCGGTGCGACGCTGTGTATCGTGGTAAGGATACATGATCTATGCCAGCCTCTCCAAACGTGCGCGCATAGAGGGATCCATCCGACAGAAACAGGCAGTACACTACAAAGAACACCGAAACTACACAACACCGCTTGCTTGCACGACCTGGCTTGGGCATGTCATGCGAATATAACCTGAAGCGTCTGCGTCGTGTGATTTTCCGGCTCCGAGCTGCTCCGATACCGAAAAGGGCAGGGAAGGAATTTGGCTGGCGAAATCTACACGGGGCGAGAGGCAAATGTTTCAAACTCACCTCCTCGCATCATGCTTTCGCGGCTCGTAATGAATCAATTAAAAAATTCTTGTGGTGCAAAGCTCTTCATTGGACACGCAACAACTTCCAGTGTCTAACTGAAATTTCTCATGTGACCTGGTGAAGCGCCCTTTAAGAAGTAAATTACAAACAAAACAAAAGCCGCGAGGACATCTGATTTTTTTTTTTACCTACACTTACTTTCCCCTGACGGCACTCCACCGTTTCGCATTCGTTCTCCACCTTCCTGCGGCTGCACACAGAGACACCTCTTGTTCGGAAAGGTAAATCTTGCTCTGTGACATGAATAATGGTCTCAAAGCGCACTCTAAAAGGAAATTTGAGCTTAAATAGTGTTCATGTAGGCGCCGATTTTGAAAAGAGGCATATATAGGCACTTATAGCCATTTAGGCCCGAACACCCAAAATACGCATTTATAGGCACTATAAAAACACTATAAAAGCCCTCCTTAACCTCTAATTCATGCTCATATATCAAAATGGCACGATAGGAACGCAAGGAACAAAATAGGCATTTGCCTAAAATCCGGTCTCTAGCGATGACAGGCGATGAGGTGTGCGCGTCCCTTTTGGTGAGGCAGAGCAATATGACAGCGCTTGCGCAGTCTCGACAGAATCAAGCGCGCGAACGTAAACGTTTGCGAGCTTGCCCACGTCCGTTTTCTTTTCTCGACTTTCTCCCTTTTTATTTGTGTCAGTACCATGACACTTGCAGAGCCGCGTACCACAGCACCTCAAACCAACACACCCAAGCTTCGACGCTAAGCTAAAAGAAACCTTAATAAGATCTTCGGAGGTAAACTAATGTACTTTGACCAAAAAGGACAACACGTTTGAGATAATAACAGACATTTCAATAAAATGAAATGAAATTGGTCACACTTAAAAAATTTTCAAGCAATCCTTTTTGTGTATAGGCGTTCTCCGCTACATTATCGGGGTCTCTAACAACAAATTTGCGAATGTATCGAAGTATCTTAAGATACAATTGGCATGTATCGTATCGGATACAATTGTTGCGGTAGTATCTTGTATCTGTATTTCTAATACTTCTTGCCTGAGTATCTTGTATCGTATCGCGATACAATGTCAAAGTATCTTTGCCCAGCCCTGGTTATTATTAGTGCCTGTTGTTAAGGGCCTTATGTTCGTGTGTTGTTTCATAAAGCAAAAAGAAAACAGAAAACAGCCTCGCCATTTTTCTTGAGAACGTTGCTGTCACCGACGCAACGTGCTCCTTCTGTTCGTCTTAATCCTAAGAATCCCATCACAGCCCCACATTGCCCGAAGGCGTTACAGCAGGAGGATTACAGCAGTGACATTAACAATTCTTCATTTTTACAGCACACTTGCATTTCAGACAACCCATTCCACTCTTTAATGGTTCTAACAAAAAATGATTTTGGGAATATTGCCACGCGCGTTTCTTTTACTGTATTCGGTTTCCGCCCACAAAGACTATCAGCAGTACTCGGCGCAGACCGCGCCTCATTGTTCCAGAAGCTTCTCGCTTGTAGTAGATCGTTCTGTTAAGATTGCACGCAAGACGCTAACACTCAAGATTATTCCAGAGCGTGTGCGACGACTAGTGATAAGGCGAGAATGTTCGACGCGTGAGTTATAAAAGCCGGCGCGTTCCAACGATGTTTAGTTGATCGACGGCCGACGCTCTGTTCGCCGCTATCAGTGCCAGTGTGTATTGCTGTAATCTGGCTTTCCGTTTACCGGCCACAAGTTCGGCCCAAATAAACAGTTTCATTTTGAACCTACCGACTGCTGCCTTCGTCGACGTCACGACCACGTGACAATATGTTCGTCCTGGTACGCAATTCTCTTATTTCGAAAACATGCTCAGCTCTAGATGAATGGTAATGAGGTTCTTTCAGGTATTTTTCATTGTTAATTCCAGTTCTATCGTTATGTATTTTAAAAATAAACTTCAGTCGCACTTTTTGCCGATGCAAGAAAAGCAGTTGCCCCCCCCCAAGTTCATTTTTAATTTGAGTGCAGCTCTCTTGTACCGTCCCAATATGAACCTGGCCACCCGATTTGGAATTTTCTGAACTTCATCAATCGATGTGACCTGCGAAGGATCCCACACGGCACAAGCATAGTCTAGTCACAAGCATAGAACACATGTTAAATGGGCTGTCTTAGTTCAGTTCCGAAGCTTTTAAATTGCGTTGAATGAAGTTTAGCGCCCTTGCGGCTTTACAAACCACATCGCTTACATGCGCATTCCATGAGCAGTCGAATGAAAAGTCTACCACCTAGGCATTTATATCTGACCGCTCTTTTAACACATCCAGTGTTTTAAATATACCCTGCCTGTATTGGTTCCCCGTTTCTTGTAAGAAAAACGTGGACACACTTTTTATTATTTAGGTTCATTTTCCACATAGCGCACCAATCCTGAACACGTTCCAAATCAGTTTGCAGTTGGGTAAGGTCACTGTCACTCTTTACTTGTCTATACACAACACAATAATCTGCAAACAATCTAATATGTGATGAAATACCTACTGAAATATCATTATATAAACTAAAAATAACTGTGGCCCCAATACAGAACCTTGTGGAACTCCCGATGTCACATCAACGTACTCGCAGCTTTTGCCATTTAAAATGATGCGTTGTCGGTGCTTGCACAAATAATTTTCTATCCATCTAAGGAGAGTTGTTTCCTGAATGCGTAAGCTATTTCTCGAATCGCAGCCTCCGGTACAGTCTATTACTCACATTCTCCGTGACGAAATTCAGCAAACTCTGCGCGTTGCCGAACCGCCGCATCAGCAGGCGAAAACCATGAGCTACATCACCGCAGTTCGCCGTGACGCTCTGCCTCCGCGGCCACGTCAAGATGCCACACCACCGCGATTTCGTCGCCTGCCGCCGCCGCCACCACGGTCGACGTCATACCTCCCGCCTGGCAACTAGCGCTGCACGACGCTTTTAGCCGTCCCCGACCACCACCCACTCTGCTACCGTAGCGTAGAAGCTGGTCATACCTACCACCGCCGCCACAACCGAAATAGGGGACTGTGTGGTTTCGCCATCAACGCACCGCATCCATAGCAGGGCGAACGACCACGCGACATCACAGACTACTTCGCAGGAGCGCAATGGACACCCTGGCAACTCTCCGGTTTACCATCGCCGGGCCGTTGCACCTCTCCACAACGCGGGCAGCACGCTGGCCGTATACCGGGCCGATCAGTGAGCGTGTACCCAGAAAACTAAAAGCAGCAACTGATGGAGGTGCAATTGCTGTCCGTCGAAAAGTGGAATATCTTCCGCCGCCAACGACCACCCTGCGAGGAAAGGACACGCCGCCAGCCGAATGGAGCCAGGAGGTCAATACTTCACCGCCAGAAGATCAGACGACGTCACGTAGCAGCAGCGGAATACGCTGACGAAGCCGTGATCCGGCGTTGCAAGTTAACCGCAACGCAAGACGCCGAACTAGAGACGTTGACGTCCTTATCAGCGGCCACAACGTCCCCGCTTTAGTTGACACAGGAGCCAGCTACTTGTTATCAGAGGATCTTTCGCCACCGAGATGAAGAAAGTTCCCCATTCCGAACAACTCGAGGACACTTAATTACGTCGACAAGAATCTGCACCGCAAGAGTGAGTGTTCATGACCGAACATACAGTGCGACATTCGTCATCTTGAAAGGTTGCTCGCGAGAGGAAATTCTCGGCATGGACTTCGTAAGCCCGCACGAGGCTGTCATCGACCTGAGATGCCAGTCGCGAACGCTATCCCTGGAACGAGCGTTACCGCCACACACGAAGCCAGGAAACCATTCGTTGAACGTCCTTGAAGACCAGGTCACCATTTCGCCTCGCTCCAGCGTCATCATTTCTGTCGGCACAGAAAAATCTGCAGACTTGAAGGAGTCAACGAGGGTGACAAGTACCTGTTGCTAAACCATGAGATATGCGTCGCAAGGCGCAGTGCTTAATTGTAAGAAAGGAAACGAAGGTGCAGGTCGCTAATTTCAGCCATGATACAAGCACGTCAACAAAGGTACGACGGCCGTCCACATAAAAGTAATTGTGGAAGCCAGTGACGCTCTGGCCCTCACAAACTCTACCGAGCCTTCTTCCACAATCCAAGCTCCTCAACCAGCTTTCGACGTCAATCCGAGTCTTCCCAGACATAAGCAAGAACAGCTCGAAGAACTCCGGCAATACAGGGACTCCTACTCGTTGTCATAAAAAATCTGACAAACACTGATCGATAAACACCGGATAGTAACTGTCACAGTTCCCGTTTACGGGAAGGCAATCGCCGGGCGGATTCCAAGGGCTGACGTATCGGCCCCCCGAAACGCACCACGAAAGCGCGGACAATTTAGAAGTGGTCCCTTTGGTGCGCCAGCGAACGCCGGCTGTGGACCAAAGACCGAGTCAGAGCCGAGAGTTGATAACACAAACAAGATATATTCTCAGATAAGGCAGTACAAACAATAACTCACAAACATGCACACTTGGCAGGTATCAGATACAACACAACTCACAACGTAATTCCGATGGTGTTTAAAACAATAGGAACAAACAATTCGCGCTACAATGCAATCTCATGCATTAACTATCCAAGACACTTAAAGACTAGAATGTTCATCAAACGTATTCAGTACAAAGTTCTTGGAACTAAACTTGAATGCTTCTCTTCCAGGAAGACACTCACACAAAGTCCAGCGCTAGTTGTCGTCCCGATCCTCCGAGGTTTCTCTTCCAGCAAACGCTCCTCAAAACTTCCGCAGCTCCCACGGAGTCGTCATTCGATTCTTCCAGATCGACTGACCGCACTTCAGCAATCAAACAACACCATCCTTCACTCACGAACTGAGTGGAAACTCACTTGCTCTCACTGGAGTACTCGCTCACTTACTGACTCCTTCTCCTCCTGACCCTCCGTCGCCGCTCGCTTATATTCACTCGCCTCTGTATTCGCGAAGTTTCCAGATTTCTCCTCGGCGCGCAGCACAGCCAAAGGTATTGAAAGGGCGAGACCTTTCTCGTGGTTTCCGCTCATCGCGGCCGAACTTGGCATTGCGTCACCCTTTCCTTCTCCAGGGTTCGAGACTTTGCTCGGTGTTCCGATCCGAGAGAGCTGGTTGGCGCGGCGGCCGTCGTTTCGAGGGGGAGAGGAGGCGCGCGCGGGGGGGGCGTCTTTTGATGATTATGTCTTTGTTGCGCTGGGCCCGTCTACACGGATCGGCGCCTGGATTTCACGCCGCCGTTTGGAATCGGCGTCGCGCGCTTATTTGAGCGCTCGCTCGTGACAGTAACTGAAGAATGCGCCATACTAGTTTACCAGAGCCCGTACTGAGTTTCAATGCGAGAACGAGTAGCCATAAAGCAGTAAGTCGACGAAATGCTGCTCGACGAACTCATCCAGCCATCCAGGAGTCCGTAGGCGTCTCCCGTGTTCTTAATGAAGAAGCAGAACGAATCCTTGCGGTTCTGAGTCGATTACCGTCGTTTCAACAATATCACTTAGAAGGACCTGTATCCTTTCCCCAGAATATACGACACGTTGGATCGGCTGTGCAACGCAAGGTACTTTTCGTCGATGGACTTGAAGACGGGCTATTGGCAAATTTAGGTCGACGAAAGGGATCGAGAGAAAACCGCTATCATAAGCCACACGGTTTCTTCGAGTTTAAGGACATGCCTATCGGGCTTTCTTCGGCACCTGTTACGCTTCATTGCGTTATGAACGTGGTGTTGGTAGGGCTGAAGTGGCATACATATCTCGTATACCTGGATGATGTCGTAATCTTAAGAGCCAACTTCAATTAACACCTCCGATGACTTGAAGTAGTACTCCAAGCAATGCAGCCATCGGGTCTCACCTTCAAGCCTGTTTAGCAGCACCGCCGAAGGAACGCAGTCAAAGTTCAACTTCCACGTTGACGCCGTGAAGTGTTTCCTGTGGGGGCGCCGAACGCGGCCGATGAACTCGAGCTACAGCCAGTGCATCTCTGACCTTAGCCGATCGTCTCTGCTTGCGCGCCAAGCACGTGCGTCTCAGCAGCCGTGCCCAAGTTTCACAAGTCGCCTCGTCGCTGCAGCCTCGTTCGCATTTCAACGCTTTTGTTTCCAGTATATCCCTTTACGGCCTGACCCGCACAAACGTGTGGGTCAAGAAAGACGCTTGCCAAACGGCACGTACTTCAGTTTTGGTTTCGTAGCTCTGTGCCACTGAAGTCAATGTTTATGGGAATATATCTGTTTCAGTAGTTCAACAATTTCGGCACCAGAGGGCGAGGTATCTTCTACGAAAAAAGCCGTTTGAGCACGCGCGTCCACAGCGGCGTCTTCCGACGGGTAAATCTATGCTCCTTCTTTTTACAATTTTTTTTTTCGGGAGTGTATGCGTATGAAACTAATGTTAAGACCATGGTGGTTAAGACATAGAAAAACATGCGTCGCTTAAAAAAATTGACCGTTCTTACGACACAAGCTGCGTACTCACGCGTGAAAAAGTCACCCGCACGTTTGTGCGGGCTGGGCTTTTGTCCTCGTTGTCATGCACGGCAGATCGGCGCAGGTTGGCTCGTTCGCGCGCTGTTGGCTCGTCCGTTCTTTTATTGCGAATAGCCTTCTCGGCATCCTTTTGGCGCAGCATTGGTTCGTGTTTCGTGATGTTTTCAAAAATGTGAAGTTAGCGCCGTGAAGTGATGTTGCGTGAATTGTGATCACCATTTACGCAGAAAATATTAATTGTGTGAATGTGTGTGACAACATACATTATATTAAAAAAGAATTAGATTTTACATTGCCTATCATATAGATTTTGAGTATGGCCTGTGAATTTGTGAAAATAATAAATAACAGTGACGGTTAAAATTGTTAAATTTACCTAATTTGGAGAACCAGCTTTTGTGGACGCTAAATTTTTTTTCACATGGAGAGCTTTTCAAACCAGAAAATGAAGATAACATGGAAGAAATGTTGAGGCTCCTTATGTCTTGCGTGAGAATTCGGTATGGACCACGTTGACGAACTGACAGAGATTCAAATTCGTGGTTCGAGCCAACTTAGCGATGAAAGCTGGAGTGAGGAAGGCGAGTTGAGCAGTCGCCTCCGTAATAACCGGTTCAGGTGACCACTCACCATATCCTGTCAGTTTCAGTAAAGGTGATTTTTTTTTTTTTTGAAGAAAACACATCCGGTAAGAGAGTCGACCTCCTGGAGGCGGTGAGACAGCCAATGGTCTTGATGTGAAGACTCATTTGCCGACTTTCTCAGACTCATTTATTGAAACAATTTTTTAACTTACAGCTGACAAAACGACAATGTGCCTCAGTTGTAGACGTAGTAAACTTTGAAAGCAACTGTGCAAAAGATCAAGCAGCTTTATGTATGGACCTGATCATGGACTGCTTCCAATCTCCTGGGAACTTTGCTCGTCACCAGGCGCCCAAGAATTGAAAGCAGCAAGAAAAATGTGCCGCAAGATAAATCCCTAGAGAAATCTCCTCGAGTGTAAAAGGCACCCGGCATAGACAGGCTATTGGACTCAGCTGTACCACTGGCCATCAGTACACAGCTTGACATCAGCGCATCACTGCAGGCTGTCAGGCGTAACTTGTACAAGTGTGCGTTGTGTGAAGTACAACTTATACCTCTGCCTCACAAGTGACAAAAAATAATTGAAAATGTTCAATTCGCAGCACTGAACACGTATTTTTTGCGTTGTCTTCGCCGTTATGAATGTATTCCTCACTGCAGTCAATCACATGAATAAAAGCCGAGCGTCTGTTTTCTAGGTCAAGTACTGCGATTCTTCCCGTTTAACTTATGAAAACTTCATTACAATAGAGGAAATATTAATAGTCTTTCAGCGAGTTAGCAATTTTTCAGTTATATTTTTCTCGGGCAGGAAAGGGATATTAGTTGGTATTGTAGACGTGTCTTTATTTGTATTTACTTCTGAACACGCAGATTATCTCGAAAACGATGCCCGCTACGTCTACACCTAAAAAATGACGCTTCTCTTACGACGAACTCCTCTTCCTCGGCCACGTTGTCAGTAAATCCGCTGTTTCTCCTTATCTGCAAGAGACGGCTGCTCTTTACAACAACTTCCCGCAGCGCCCGCTCACAACGAGGCAGTGCGCATATGCCGGTTTGTCAAGGATCCTGCTAGTATCGCTGAGCCCCTAAACTATCTCACCAAGTGAGACGTCGATTTGAATTGGGAACCCACCTATAGGGACTGAGGTTAGGTCCTCTATAACAATGCGTGTGGCGGCGAGTGAAAGACCAGGGAACCTTGTTCTTGTTTTATTCTTGTTTACCTTCCACTGTGGCTCACACCCAACCGTTCAGGCCGATTCTTCTTCTTCTCCTCCTCCACACATGGCACACACCCATTGAAGGGGATTGGCCGATAGAAGGTGAATTGTGCCCATACTTTCTGCCTTGTGTAATTCCTACGTCCGCTAGTTAATTAATTATTGATTTGAAGTGTCAATTACCAATAATCAGACATGTAATGTGCGCAGAATTTAGCAATAGATTCTTTTAATTGCAGTGATGTAGTCCTGAACGGCAAAGAAAACATCCCTGTGGCTGAACCCCAGAGTATTGCCCCCCCCCCCCCCCCCCCAAAAAAAAAAAGAAAAAAGAACAGGTTCTGATAATTCCAGGCCCAGTTTTCGAAGAGGTGGTGCTAGTATGCTCTTCCTGACGGCATTAAATCTACGACAAGATATAAAACAATGACCAATCGTTTCCTCTTGATTGCAGAAAAAGCCCAAAGGGAATTCACTAAACCTGATCTATGAAAATAAAAATTGAGGGAGGTGACGCGACAACGAAGTTTTGTGATGGCAACTTCCATCATCCTTGCATTAGACAGATCGCTGCGCCAGGGAAATAAAAGACGGTTGTACTCCGGAGAAGTAGTCAGAGCTGGGTCTGATAAACTTTTCCTAGTTGTATGTGTGCGAAATCGCGCCACTGTGATGTGTGCTGTCAGTGGGAAAACAGAAATTATCGGCGCGGAAAGCGACCTTTTTGCAAGAGAATCAGCCATTTCATTGTAAAATATACCTTTGTGGTTAGGTACCCAGATTAAATGAATACATTTAAGATGAGAGGGAACTAGAAATTTAAAAAGTTTCAGTATAGGCGTGTCACCGGATGCGGAAAGAGAAGAGCACACAGACAATGAGTCAGTTAAAATAGCCGCTACTGGAATCGAAGTACTTAACTTGCGTAAGGCTAATACTATTGATATAAATTCAGCAAGAAAGACAGGAAGAAAATCGGGTAATCGTAATGAAAATGACCAGTCAAGTTCAGGACAAAACATTCCGCAGGCAGATTTTTCATCCCATTGCGATGCGTCCGTTGCAATAACGAGATTCGTTGCTCTTGCAACAACCCATTTAAAATGCCGGATGGTAATAGTTTAGCGTGATTCGGAAAGATATCGTGGTAAACAATTTTTAGAGAATTATGTTGCGTAGTTATAGGAAGCAAATCACGAATTTTTACATTTAGCGGTTTAAGCAATGATTGAACAAACATAACTTGCGGTTTGTAAAATCTGGGCCAATGCGCAGAGAAAAATAAGTCAGGATTGGAAATAAAGATTATTTGGTCGCGGTTAGAGGGTGCTTCGTATAATTAAAAAAAAAGTCTGTAGCGTAAGAATGGTAAAGCGGCATAAAAAAGGTGGCGTTCGCGCTTCTAAGTATAACACTGCATTTGCAGCATACTTTGGTAGTCCTAAGCATAGCCGAAAAGCCTCTCTCTCCAATAGAACTAGCGGCCGAAGCTTGTAGGCTGGCGCCCCGGAAAAAAGGACGCAGCCGAACTCTAACACCGGCCGGACGTACAATTTATATATCATCAAAAGTGCCTTCCTTCTCATCCCAGACCTACGGCTGCTCAACCTGCGCAAAACACCCATTGCCCGTACTCCTTTTGTCGCGACGTGTTCAATGTGAGGGCGCCAATTCAGATGTTCATCGTAAATAACTCCAAGGTATTTTAATGATTCTACTTGCGGAATGTCTTGGAGCTTATAATTAATAGAGATGTGCACAGGGTCTTGAACTGGGAAAACAAGAATAGCACATTTATTAGTATTCAGGTTCAACTGCAAACCATCTAACCAATTTTCAAGTTCCTTTAAGTGTGCTTGCAAGGTATTGTAAAGACAATGAATGTCATTCGCCATTGCAAAGAAAGTAATGTCATCGGCATAAACATAAGTTTTCACATGTGGCTGAACTGGGATAGTACTCAGTCAGATGTTAAACAATACGGGGGAAAGTACTGATCTTTGAGGTACACCACGGGTTTGTTTGTGCTTGCAAGAAGAGAAGCCGTCTTGAAAACAATAAAATTATCTTCCACTTAAAAATTCCGTCACCGATGCTACAATATAAGGAGGGAACCCATGGCTCCATGACCGATTAATTAGAATAGGATGCCCTACACTGTCATATGCTCTACATATGTCTAAGGTCACTGAAGCCGCATACTGCCTTTTGTGCCGGGCAGTGTGAATTCGACTTTCTGGGTCTACATGAGCGTGTCATATTGAATACCCAGATCTAAAGCCAATTTGGGTGCACGTTTAAGAACCCCAGGTGGTCAAAATTTCCAGAGCCCTCCACTACGGCGTCTCTCACAATCATATGGTGGTTTTGGGACGTAAAACCCCAGATATTATTATTAAAGCTAATTTGGGAAGAGCTCAACAACTGTTTCTCATTAATAAATTTTATTATATGGCAATGAAGAACCCTTTCAATGAGTTTTACTACATTGGATGTTAAGGCAATCGGTCTTATGTTGTCGAGAATATAACCTGCCCCTTGCCTCTTAAGCATCGGCATTATTTTGGTGATCTTCCATTCATAAGGTATCCATGCTTTCCTAAGGGAATAATTTACAAGACCTAGAAGATCATTCGAATATTCCTGGTAGAGTATCTTTAGCATCGTATTTGTTACGATGCTAAAGATACTCTACCAGGTGCTGGGCCTGGTGCTGCCTGGTAGAGCCTGGTGCTTCATTTGGCAATATTTCTATGGCCTGATCGAATTCAGAAGTCGATATTTCTGTGTACTCGGAGAACGATGGTGTAGACAAAGAATTTGGAAACCGCGTTGCGAGCCTATTTTCTAGTCCTTGAGCCAATTGATGTAATGATTCCTGCAGTTCTTGCGCCGTGTAAACTACTGAGGCTACATTTCCTGGCATTGGAATCCTCTTTCTTCCACGAAGGAAATTGAATAAAGCACGTTTGTGGTTCGATTTAGACAGGTATTCGAAATGTTTTTTTTTTTTAATCAAATTCCTCCTTCGCGCGCGAAATAGTACGTTTGAATGTTGCCGCAATGAATTGATAGTCCTTACAATTTTGTGGAGTGTGATTATATATAAGTCTTTTCCATGCAGCTTTTCTTCTTCTATAGTCCCGTGCGCACTCATTATTCCACCATCTGCTAGGCGGGGCACTTTTGGCTGCCGCCGAAGCGATTACGAATTCTGAGGTGTTTTTGGAGATTTCTAATGCTGAACAAACATTCGTACCGAGGTCTTCCCTTCTGCCACTGGACACTGCCTTAATAACGCAAGCATATTTTAAAAGTTTTATAATTAACCAATGTTTTCTCTTTTCTTTCAAGTGATTTTATGGCACATGCGATTTCAAAGTATTCAGGAAGATGGTCGCTATTTGAAGCGAAATCAATTCTTCTCCAAGACTTCACTGACACGCTTGAGCTGCAAAATGTATGATCTGTCACTGAACGTGCCCGACCGCGAACAAATGTAGGCTACCTCAGATTTAGGCAGGTAAGGTTTTTATGAATGATCCAATCCCACAGAAGAGTACCGGAAGAGTCTGTTCTAAATCCCCATGAAACATGTTGGGAGTTGAAGTCACCGGTGAGAAGGAATTCATTCTTGCAACTGGCTAGGACAGCATCTAATTGTTGAGTATTGTGCACACCCGTAGGAAAATACGCAGTGATAATAGCAAAATGTCGCTGCCCTGGCATACTGAGGTCTATTGCCAAAATTTCACAGTCTGATGACATCAGCTGAAAAGCTGTGCCCGCTGTGTGGCAAAACTTATTCGATGTTAGTGTCTTTATACCTCCTCCTACTGATGGACGATCTAACCGAAATGTTCGAAAATTGTTAACATGATAATTCTTAGCAGGATTAAGCCAGGTTTCTTGTAACATTATTATGTCGGGATTTAATTGATTAACTAAGCAAAGTAAATCTCTTGAACCAGAAATCAAAGAACGATAATTCCACTGTATTACTTTTAAAGTATCTATGTTGATGAGCGAATCACTTCAGCAACTACCTCTTCCAGAATACTTTCTTTAATAACTGAACTGGAATTAGAATTTCCTTTCTTGGTTTTTGAAATTGGGCAAGGAGATTGTACTGGAGACCCAGTTCGCTTCTGACGCCTAATATCCTGGGTTACGTCCATTGCATCCTGAACACTGCATGAGTTGAGGGGGGAGGGTTCAGATAGAACTGTCATTCCTTCTGCTCGGGGTTTCCTCTGCGGGGCTGAATTAGACGTCTCTGCCGCTTCACAAGATGTCAATTTGGACATCGGTTCTACCGCTGTTGAAAATAGCTGTGTCATTTGCAAGCAAAACACTTGCGAGATGCTCTCACTTACACTCGTAAGTATCTGTTCCATCGCCTTCGACAGTGCTTGCTCTACTGTTAACTCAATAAGATTCAAAAGCTTTGTGTCAGTTACTGGATCGTGCCTCGCAGTGACACCCATAGGTCGGCAAACTCACTCATGAGTCGACTCACTCAGACTCACTCAGACTCAGATTGAGGCGTGAGTCTGAGTCTGAGTGAGTCCGGCTGAATTATATTTAGGTGAGTCTGAGTCCGAGTGAGTCCGGCTGAGTTATTTTTTGGTGAGTCTGAGTCCGAGTGAGTCCGCTTGAGGAAAATTTTGGTGAGTCGGAGTCCGAGTGAGTCAGGTTGAGGAAAAATTTAGTGAGTCTGAGTCCGAGTGAGTCTGGATGACGAAAACACCGGTGAGTCTGAGTCCGAGTGAGTTTGGTTGGAGAGAAATTTCGTGAGTCTGAGTCCGAGTGAGTCTGCTTCAGCAAAATTTTGGTGAGTCTGAGTCCGAGTGGGTCCGGTTGAAGAAAATATTAATGAGTCTGAGTCCGAGTGAGTTCGCTTCAGCAAAAGTCTGAGTCTGAGTGAGTCCGGTTGAAGAAAATATTAATGAATCTGAGTCCGAGTGAGTTCGCTTCAGCAGAATTTTGGTTAGTCTGGGTGCTAGTGAGTGCTAAGCGAAAAACGTTTATTGAGTGAGTCTGCGTGGGCTCCTTTTATTTTGCCGACCTATGGTTACAAATATTTATAGCCTCGTTTTATGGCGTGCCTTGTAATCGTATAGACGCACCGTCTTGTAAAGCCCTAAAATTTTTTTTTCAAATTATCAAGCTGTCCATGCCCTCATATACGAGGGCATGTAAGTGGGCTGTGCAGCATCTTCTGACACGTGTACAACTCCAGGCCACTTTTATTAAGCGACATCGTGATCCACATTGAGTTTGATCTACAACTGTGTACCTAATCAACGGAGAATTAGTGCAATGTTCGAGCTTCATCATCCATGTGGATTCAAGTACGACAAAGCAGCACGATTCGCGAGCATCGAGCGCCCCTTCGCTCTCTGTTGCATTGAACCGCTTATGTCTTTAGATGTCTATTCGGTTTTTTCATGAATAAATGAGGCAATTGGGAAATTTTTGAGCGCCAAACAAGACATTCACAAGTACGAGAGAGACAGGACGGGCGCTTTTGAATGCCTTGTGAATGCATTGTACCGCGCTCAAAAAATTTCCCAGTAGCTATGCACCATCTCGCCGAATTTCAAGCTTTGTTAAAAATTTAGCGACGACACAGACCATCGGCTTTGGTCATGTCATTCGCTACCAATTTAGCAGCGGCTTCGTTATTTAAAGTGGCTAGATAATGCTTGCCCCCCTTGGTACCTCGAAAGTTGTAGCGACCGGATTTCAAGGATGAAGGGGGTAGAAACGCACCATTCATGCCATACGCGACGCTTCATGACTTGCAAAAACAAATTTCTTCGGGCTGTAATGTGGTCAAAGAATTCTGTTACCTCTCGGCAATTCAAGGAGTTTTTAAACTTTAATGACCTCTTCGAATTCTAGACTCTCTTTATATTTTCCCAGCACGCCTGCAGTTCTGTCCTTCCCGACTCAAGCAAAACCCGTTTTTTTTTTCGTATTTTTTTCTTTTCTTTCCTATTCAAACACCTTTCCATTCATAGTCAGCGTTGACGCTCCGAAGCACTTTCGGTGGTCCCTCAGCCGTCATTGTGTTCGTCCAAGCCACACGGCAAAAAGCTTCATGGCACGGCCGTTTCCCAGGCTCGTTTCTCGTATCTTGCTTTCGAGCTCCTAATACCCCCCCCCCCCCCCCAAAGAATGCAAGGAAAGTACAAAACGAAGCAACGAGCTCGACAGGCTTGGGGCCTGCAACACAAATATTTCTATTCTTTCAAAAGTGAACATTCGGCAGAAGTCTGTCTGGTTGGGATAACAGAAAACTGGAGAAAAGAGAAAACTCCAGCCAAAATTTATTTTGAGAAACCGCGACGTTTCGAAGCATGATCGGCTTCTTGTTCAGGGGTGAGAAGGCCCGAGATGTGCAACGCCTTCTTGCCAGGCGTGATTGTTTGCTGTGAGTCGTCGCAAGCCGTGGCAGTAGAGGGAGGGCAGTGCACCCGTGGTGTGGTTGATGTTTCCCGCTGTCTGCTCAATGTAGCAGGATTTGAGGAGGGGCCGCCGGCGAAGGTTCCTTTCTTTTTCCAAAATCACCGCGCCGTCGGGACTGGTATGGTGGTCAAACCGCTAGCAGTGCTCTGTCACTTCGGTCCGTCCGCTGTTCAAGTGACGGAGGTCATTCTTGTGCTGCCGCATTCTTTCATGGAAGTTCTTAGGTTTCCTCAATGTAGGAAGCGAGGCAGTCGGCGCACGTGATCCGGTCCTGCATCTTTCGAGAATGTAGACTTTGAAGCAGGAAAGAAAAAAAAGCGCATGTACTGCCTTCATGTCACTCATTTTGTATTTGTTGTAGCACTGGCTTTCGATCATAAGTCGCTGAGCGATGTCCCCTCACGGGAGACAAATTAGCGCATTTCTCATATATTTCATGAATCACTAGATGTCATTATGAACCCACACCAATTGCCCATCAGTCTGTCATTCTGCAAAGAAAAACAGTACGTTATGGCAACCTCCGAGAGCCATGATGTGATTATGAGGGGGTGCCGTAGTCGACGGCTGCGGAAATATTGGCTACCTGGGGTTCATTACGTGCGCCAAAATATAAGCGCTCAAGCGTTTCGGCATCCATCGAAAATGCGGCCGGGATTCGATGCCATGATCTTCGGGTGAGCAGTCAAGCATCACAACCACTAGACTATCGTGGCAGGTGTTTTCGAAACTTTAGAGAGGCACAACCATGCACCCTATAAAGCCATGTTACCACAATTTTTCAAGGGTGGTGAGCTCGATTCTGCAAAAGATGGAAGCCTCATATTATTTTCTTTTTCGCGTTGTCAATGAGCGGTAAATCGACTGCAATACCATTGGCAGTTTCATGAACGTGTTTAGAAAAGCGCCATAACGTAATGTCAAGCTTTCTTCGTTCCCAAGTAGCGTGATTAGGCCTTCGAACGGCAAAGCGTAAGAAAGGACTTCATTTATAATTGGGTCTGCCAAAAACGCACGTACGCGCTCGCCCATTGAAAACAAATGGCGCGTGCGCATTGCGCATTTCAAAGGTAAGGAATGAAAACCTAATGTTCCTCGAAGGTCGGTATACCCATTCTTATATTTAAAGAAAACATTCTCAATATTGCAAAAATCGCGTCTAATGTTGAATTTCTCTTTACGATAGACATTGCGATGCACGGGAAATAACTTCTTTTTTGTACGTTGAAAGCTATCATACATATATTTTGAAGGTTTCCTGGCACTTGTGAACCCTTTACATGTGTTATTCTACATAAGCTATTTTATGGCGCTCCTTCGACATTTATTGGATGAGCCGGGCCAAATCGAATATTGCTAATTTTTAGTCCGAGTACGTCTGGTTGAGAAAAAAGTTAGGCGAGTCTGTGAGTCCGCGAGTGAGTCCGCTTTAGGAGAATTTTGGTGAGTCTGAGTCCGAGTGAGTCCGGCTGACAAATATTTTGGGGAGTGAGTCCGGCTGAGTTATATTTTCGTTATATTTTCATGTGTCTGAGTCTGAGTGAGTAGGGCTGAGTAATATTTTCGTGAGTCTGAGTCCGAGTGAGTCCGGCTGAGTTAAATTTTGGTGAGTCTGAGTCCGAGTGAGTCCGGCTGAGTTATATTTTGGTGAGTCTGAGTCCGAGTGAGTCCGCTTGAGGAAAATTTTGGTGAGTCTGAGTCCGAGTGAGTCAGGTTGACGAAAATATTCATGAGTCTGAGTCCGAGTGAGTCCGTTTGAGGAAAAGTTTAGTGAGTCTGAGTCCGAGTGAGTCTGGATGACGAAAACACCGGTGAGTCTGAGTCCGAGTGAGTTTGGCTGAAGAGAAATTTCGTGAGTCTGAGTCCGAGTGAGTCTGCTTCAGCAAAATTTTGGTGAGTCTGAGTCCGAGTGAGTCCTAAGCGAAAAATATATTTATTGAGTGAGTCTGAGTGAGCTCCATTTATTTTGCCGACCTATGGTGACACCAGCATATCCAAAGGCCCTATCCTTAACAACTGTTATAGCTTCTCGCCGCGAGCATCGTCGCCTGTCCATTATTTAGAACAGCTGGATTTCATTAGCTCTTGCCGAACAGCTTGAATAGTCAGCCGGATGGTTTCCTGCACAAAGGCAGCACTTTTCTATTTCGGCAGTGCATTCATTGGATGGATTATCATCGCCACAAACTCGGCAGCGTGAATTTAATTTACAGCCCCCTACACTGTGACCAAAGCGCCAACAGTTTCGACACTGAAGAGGACGAGAAGCGAGGCGTTCTAGTCTGAAAATGAGTGGCCATATTTTCAGCTCTGATGGGCAAGAAGTGCCGGCAAAGGTAGCAATGACCGATTCAGTGGGAACTTTGTCTCCATTAACAACGCGGTTGCACCGGTATACAGCTATGACCCCAGCATCAGACAGCTTCTCCAGAGTCTCAGTTGGTGTTAGTCTAGAGTCGACTCCTCGAACAATTCCCTTAGTACATGCTAGATGAGGCGGGATAAACGCACTCACCGGAACAGATGCAAATGTCTTGCACTTTAGGATGTCTGAAACACATGAGCGATCTGAGGACCTGCATACTAGACCACCTCTTCCAAACTGACGAACGTCACTTATCAGTTGGAAGTGCGGTGTCATGGCCTGAAGTTCCACCTGGATAGCCTCTGGGTTGTTCAGCCGGATAAATTCACCACTCAAGGGCACCACCACGACAGGGATGCTGCTAACTCCACTGCGGAAAAGGATTCCAACGGCAAGTCATCATGAGTGAAGGAGGCTGACCAAGGGCTGTGCCCTTGGCCAGGAGACGAATCAGACATTGCCACAGATACAGTCGCCTAAACAAGTAATATGCAACGTTAATTAATTATCACAGGTCAAATTCACCCAAAACTCAGCCAAACCACCGTCCGAGACTTGCAGGAAGAGCAGTCGTGCACAATCGAACGATGCCGCGTGGGGCGACGGGGCGATGGCAGGATCAGAAGACTATTCTTTTAGTATCTTTTTCTAACGAGGCACATGGGCATGCACATGCGCCCTGAGACCGCCATAACTCATAGGCGGCCGATGAAGATGACGATGGCCGCTAGACACCTAAAATCGAACCTTTCCAAGAACTAAAACGACGCTTACAGTCTCAGCCTATCTTGGTCCACTTCGACGAAGACGCCGAAACCGCAATTGACATGATGCAAGCAGTAGGACTCGGTGCTGTGCTTGTACAGAAAAGGAAAATCTGGAAAGGGTAATTGCCTATGCCAGCAGGTCGCCATCAAAAGCCGAAGTAAACTATTCCACGATGGCAACGAAATGCATTGCCATCATTTGTGCCACATCAAAGTTTCACCCTTGCCTTTACGGCAGACCTTTCAAAGTGGTGAGCGACCGCTTTGCATTGGCTGGGAAACCCAAAAGACCCTTCCGGTCGCCTGCCACCCTGGAGTTTCAGACTCCAAGAATTTGATATTACCGTGGTGTGCAAGCCCGAACAAAAGCACACTGATGCTGACTGCCCCTTACGCGCCCCTACTGACCTGCTGCCGGAACTTGATCAGGATGACGACGCCTTCCTGGGAAAATTGACTGATGGCAGAAGACTTCGCAGAGCAGCAGCGGGCCGACCCCAAATCGAGAGGCGTGGTTGAGTACTTAGAGAGAATAGACGGCCGTCGCCTCAATGTAATCAGGGAAGGATTGGCGTCATTTTTTTTTTTTGCAAAACGACGTTGTCTAAAGAAGAACTTCTCACCAAACCGAGCCTACTACCTTGTCGTTGTACATTCGACACTGCCTTCAGTTCTGAAGGCTCTGCACCACGACCTGACGGCTGGTGACCTGGGTTTCTCGCGCACGCTCGCAAGGGTACAAGAAAAGTACTACTAGCCACGCCTTGCCGCCGACGCTGCTAGTTAGGTGAGCACATGCCGGGCCTATCAGCGACGCAAGACACCGCCGACAAGGCCGGTGAGATTTATTCAGTCAACCGATCCACCAGGTCGACCCTTCCAGCAGATCGGGATGGACTTGCTGTGGCCACATCCGTCGTCTACGTCCGCTGACAAGCGGATCTTCATAGCTACGGACTACCTCACCCACTACGCCGAAATCGGGGCCCTGCTTAGCGGTAGTGCAACCGAGGTAGCCAAATTCTTGGTCGAGAACATCCCACGGCGTCGCAGTGACCTAGAAGTCCTCATCATCGACAAAGGTGCGCCTTTACGGCAGAACTAAGGCAAGTAACCTCGAAGTACAGCCAGATAGCTCACCGCAGGACAACTGCAGCCTATATACCATCCGCAGCCGAGTGGCATCACCGAGCGACTCAATAAAACTCTTGCCGACATGTTGGCAATGTACGTCGACGTCGAACACGAGAATTGGGACGCTATCTTCCCGTATGTAACTTTCGCCTACAACACGGCGGTAGAAGAAACCGCACAGATGGCACTTTTCAAGCTGGTTTACGGAAGTAGCCCCACAACGACGCTCCACGTCATGCTACCCAACGTCACCGAAGGAGACTGTCAAGACGTCGCCGCTTATTTGCAACATGCCGAAGGAGCTAGACAACTTTCCTACCTGTGTTTGAAGAACCAGCGAAGGATCGACACCCGTAGCTACGATTTTCGAAGGCGCGACATGGAATATCGACCCGGTGATCATGTGTGGGTCTGTACGCCGATAAACCAACGCATACTTAGTGAGAAGCTTTTTTGCCGATACTTCCGCCCTTACAAGGTGCTTCGGTGTCTCGGCGCACTGGACTACGATGTCGTTCCGTACGGCATTACAAACCCTCAGCGGCGCGGCGCACGACCTGAAATCGTTCATCTAGTGTACCTTAAGGGGAGATGCGATTCGGAAAAAAAGTTGCGTTAATCTGTAGCCTAGGGCAATGAAATTTTTGCGGTACATATAGACTTTTATGCTGATTTCATATCTGTAAGTAGTTTTATAGGAAGTTGTACAGTTTTCGTTTTGTGCCATGACAATGTGTAAAGTATAGTTCCTATTGGACAAACTTTTTATGCCACTAAAATTTTATGGTCCTGAGCCATTAATGGCTCATATTGCTCCACATTAACTGTAGAATGCAAATAATTATCAAGAAAGTGTGTATAAAACATTTTGGTGGTCAAGAAAAATTGTGATGCGAGAATTCTTAGAATCCTCAGCCCATACTAATTGCTTACTTTAAGTTCGTAATAAGTATGAAAGCGATGTCAAGTTTTAAAGTAGATACGTGCATCCTTCACGTGGTAAGGAATATGTGAGCAAAATTTCATCCCGATCGGGCTATCAGAAGTACCAAAAACATGACGTACAAATTCAAGAAGTTGGCCAAAAATGGACCTTGAGAAAAACACATTTTAAATCTTAAGAACCTTCGAGCGCGAACTGAAACAGGGATGAAAAGAGAGCGAACAACACAAGCGCTACTATCAACTGAAAGCTTTATTTGGCAAGAATAAACGCATATACCCGGACCACGTCACCCGCTGCACATGCGCACCGTCTTAAGTGTAATACCAGGCACTAACACACGGTATCTATTGTTAACCCCTTTCCTTTAGCAGCGACACTTCTTTGTTGGAAATCGTTAATGACGGCTGACTGATACACGATGACCCCCCTAATGTGGATGTGAAATGCCTCTGCAAGTTGCCGCGTGGTGCGATCGCGGTGCTTAAACAGGGTGACCGTGTCAGAAAAGCGTGCTTCGCAGCCACACTGCGCACAATGCATTGCTAAATGCGTGAGCGGCCTACCTTTCAAAGACGAGAGGTGCTCCCTTAGGCGTATGTACCGCAGAGAAGCGCCCTTTCAGTGCAAGTAGCAAGGTTGAGGCATGAAGGTTGCCCTAGCGCTACCTTTACTTGAGGGAGCACCAAGGAGGGATCACTGGGGGAACCTCAGTAAGGAGCATTCCAGGAATACGCGATAAGGCGTCCTCAAACAGTTAAGGCCCCCCTCACTGAGGTAAGGAGCGTTTCAGAAAACGGACTAAACGGTGCTGCTTTGTCACTTTAAACCCTACAATTATATTTAAAAAAATGAAGAGATTGCGAAGCTAATTTTTGAATTACGGTAAAGAAAAAGCACACTTATAATGCTATACGCCAAAGAATTCCAAAGCTTGATTGAAACAGAAGCTAGCCTTTGAGAAGTTTCATAGTCAGTTCGGACCTTGGAAAGTAAAAAAAGATGTTATTTAGGAAAAGCGCGTGATATACTTGAATAAGTAAGGTTTTCGATCAGAAGTTTCAGGAGGCTATTTTCCTTCACTGCTCCATAAGCAAATGTGCAGACATCAAGTTTGATTAGATGGTCAATATTTAGCATGTTTAGTTAACGGTACAGATCAGTAACATATGAGGACGTCGGTTCCTCCAGTTAAGAATGTTGCAAATGGCTTGATTTTGTACATTTTGGAGGGAAGAAAGATGGCGGTGATATGCTTGACCTCATGAAACGATGCAATACTTGAATACGATTGTGAATAAACGCACAATGTCAGATGATCAAAGTCAAAATAACATATACAGCTTTTAGTAATACCCTAGCTAACACATGTGTCGAACAGTCACTTTTGATCGCGATCGGGCCTCATGCGGATCGAATTTCTTGATCATGATTGGCTTCTTTACACAAGCTGCAGTAGGGAGCCAGTCACTATTGAGCAAATTGATCAGGAGCGGGCTTAATCGCGATCAGCAGTGCGCCGTGGGACATAATACCGTAAGGCGTTTTCCCATGCAGTTCATCAATATACAAGTTGAATTTTAACCGGGAATCGAACTTAATACCAAGAAGGAACAATGACGTGGTAGATGAATAGGATGCGTTTTACACAAAGCGGCATAATTCGGGCGTAATTTATTGACAAGGAATTCAAAATTAGGAACTTATAGTTTGGATATCGACTTATCAATAGCGTAATTTTAGCACACATTTTTATAAGCATAGGTTTTATTTTTAATTATGCAAAAATTAAAGTCATGCCTTGAAATAAAATAAATAAAGCGAGCATGAGCCTCGGCGCCGGGCCAGGGACCTTAGTCTAACAGCAATGAGCAGTTTATAGTATAAACGTACGTTGGTGAAGTACAGCTTTGAATGAGTTGAATTCATAAATAGGCTCTGGCATGTTTATACTAAATATGTCGGTCGGGTTAAACAATCAAGTGTAAATGCTAGCACATTAAGGTACAGCTTTTGTTTAACCTCAACTCGATTCACCATCGTGTACAGACCAACGCACGCCTATCTCGCACCTAGGCGACTAGGCTCCCGGCGGCATACTCTCGCAACCAGACTCCATTTTGTTCTGAACTGCCAAGGCGTGTATCTGTTGCGCCATGTTAACATGGCAAGCGGCGTCTCAGTGACTAATATATGAGAAAGCGCCTATTCACGCCGCTCCCGCTTACAAGAAGTCGTCTGCGCACCACTGCGCCGTCTTTGGATGCGAAAACAATCAGCGCAAGAGGAAGATATTACTCAGCACCGTCTGTGAAGATCAGAACACGATGCGGGAATCGTGCCAGTGCAGTGTTTTCAGATTGCACAAATTTTCCGTCCGCAACGAAAAACGCCGAGCTCCGCCGCCAGTGGATAATTGCAATCAACAGGAAAATATATGAGCCCAGTAAAAGTGTATGAGTATAGCCAGGAATGTTTTTCGGGGGGGGGGGGGGGGGGGGCGCACTTGTTTAAGGCCTTGAGAAACACTTGATTTTGATTATTTGTCCTCGTTAAAACACCTCTCCATCCAAGTTTCTGGGAGAGGGGGGGGGGGGGGGCTAGGGCACGCCCCCCTTGGCTATGGCCATGGAGTAAGTACACTTACTGCGTGTATTCAAGCGTAACACCAGCTATTTCGCTTTACAGCCGTAATTTTGCGTGCAGCATGCCTGTAGTATGCGGCACCAAATCATTGCCGAAGTCTTTCGCAGGCTGCATGCCAGAAATCGGAGATATTATAATAAAATAAATAAATTATGACTCACGCGTGCACTCACACTGCGCACGTTTAGTACAAATGTAACAGCGTACTATCGCGATGCAAAGAAACGTGAACAGCGGAAACTTTAGACTCAGTCGAATTGCGACATGACTGTCGCTAGGCGAGTCCAGTGGCGGATCAAGAGGGGGAGGCGGTAGGGGCGATCGTCCCCCCCCCCCCCCCAGAGCCCCTGCAGCCAACCCCCCCCCCCTTCAATGCCTCTCGTACGCCCCCCTTTGTCAGGTTGCCTGTGGACGTTGCCAGCGCTAGCCGAGCGGTTAAAGCATCTGTTTCCAATGCAGGAGGTACCGGGTTCTATTCCCAGAGCCGTCGACACCCACCGATTTTTCTAATGGGTGCTCATAGTTGTGGGAATTCCGTTCTCGAGGAGGTGCCCCTCTCTTTCCTCCATTAACTGTCCCTTTCCCAACGACGCTGAGCCTCTCTTTCGCTACTTTAATCCCCTAACACTGCACGGGATAGTTGAGGTGGCCTCCTCTTCTCTGTCCAAGAATCTCACCTCTCCAACCCCCTTGCTTCCCCCAGCAATAGGGGGTTGGCAGCCTAACAAAGCCTCTTCGCGGCGTAAAGACAAGATGCTGGACTGCAAAACAGCGCTGATATATCTTAGCCAGAGAAGGTTGTGATAGCGAAAAACTTTTTTTTTTTCGCTTTTTACGGTGCTCCCAGTGTAGCTTGTCGTTTGGCACGAAGTTTCCCCTGTGAGAACTGAAAGTTCAGAAGTTCTTGAAACGATGCACCTGCAGGGATTAGGATGCCGGAGTCAAGTACAGAAATACTGTGTCGTTGGCAGGGAATTTGTGGTGTTTGGGTGCCTTTACTGGAATTAGGAGCGGCAAAAGCACAACGAGCGAGAAAGGAGGAGCGCTACCGTACAGTCCTGTACCGTATTTCCGTAACTTGCTTCTTTCGCCGGAGAGCTTTCGCGACGCGCAAATAAGCGGCAGACGCATTTTTGACGTTGCACTGCATTAAACACAAGTGGCTTCTTACGGCGTGGGAGTGAAAAGAAAGGTGCTGCATCGTCTTTGTTTAGGACAAGGACTCTCGAATTTGGCGGGAAACACCGGTGCGCATTGAAAAAGCACAGGCGGCTACCGACTGTCCCACAGTCCTGTGAGTGTGAGTATCGTAAACATGCGTGTTGCCACCTGAGCCGTATGAATCTGGACACTGGTGCTATGGTTTCCTCTTGACCCGTACCCGACGACGCAAGGTACGCGTAGGCCAATCACAAATATATAATCGGCGTTTAGAACTTTAGATTTCATATCGACACCATTGAAATGTTTTTTTTTTAGTTCAGGAAGACTTGAAAAGTCACCTGCAAGCTGCAGTATTCGAGCTACCAGGCACGCCAGTAATCAGCCAAATATATCCTGCTCTTTGGCGTCATCCACCTCTTCAGAGCAGCGATTAGAGTGTACCTTTCCACCACCCTTTTAACGCCGTTACGAGGAATATACCAACATCCTATAGAATCCGCTCTAACAATATGCATGTGCCTGAATTAAGTACTTTTTGCATCAGTATCTGTCATTTTTTTTTCTTTTCATATGACATTTTGTGTTTACAAAGAATGTGAACATTCACTGGTTTGACTTGGATGAAAGAAAGACTGCCAAAAATTTTGTGCTGAGAAGCTTCAAAGGTGCTGAAGCAATGTCACATGAACTGAACCAATTTTGCTAAAGTACAAGCGATATGTTGCGCGCTGATATATTGCAGCATTTTTCTCCCTTTCAGCCCGATATAATGTTGCTTCGCGCATTGTTATTTATTCTTTCAGTTACAAAATGCGCAGTTGATTTTTTAAAGGTTATCGCGCAGGAAGTTCTTTGCAAAGTTTACGTAAATATACGTAAGCACTGTGCTACCAGCTAATATTCGTCATCTGTGATGATGTTGCTCTTCTGCTTTGTCGTTGCTGTCTTCGTTTTATTGGTTAAATTGATACGACGTGCACGTCGAGATGAGCAAGTGGCTCAATGCTTGCGATCTCCTCTGTGCACACACTTACTATTGTAAGAATTTTGTTGGCGTGAGTAGGCTCCGCTGTTAGTGATTTAGATACTCATAATTAGTATTTCAGATACTCGCTAAAATAAACAGCTTGTTTCGCAACCAGCGCATGCGCAGCTCCGAAAGCTCCTCCGCACGCACACACTTGTGCCGCCACTGGTCCGGTACTGAGAAACGCAATTTATTTAGTGACGGTTTGTCTCCTCCTTTCCTGATCAAGAAGGCTCCGACCTTCCATTTCCCTCACGTTTCAGAGACACTGTTTCGGAGGCACTGTTCCCAGCGAGCGGTTCATGTTTGCAGGTGTGTTCTGAATTTTCCAAATTAACAGTAATTAACAGTATTTATGCTGTGACGAGGTTCTTGTGATGTGAACTACTGAAAACAAAAGAGTCAGGAACCCCTCCCCCCTCCTCCTCAGCGGTACTTCAAGCGACCGCCCCCCTAAAATGAGTGGATGGATCCGCCCCTCGGCGAGTCTGTGCTTTACGCCGGCTTCACCGTAGCACTATAAAATCTTGCTCTGGCTATCACTTTCGCAGCGCGTGTGTCCGAGTACCAGGCATGACTGGCAAATGATAAACACGTGCGGTACATGAGCGCAAGCCGGAGCGGGATTCTAGCGCTACGGTGACGCCGGCTGAAAGCACAAGTTTTGCCTAGCGACAGTCAAGGCATGTCGCAGTTCGCCTGAGTCTAAAGCCAGGCTTTCGGCTGTTCGCATTTCTTTCCATCGCGATAGTACCTACCTGACAATATGTTGCTTCCGCAGTCTGTAATGCACGTATGCACAAGTGCACAATTCCGGAATGTCGAGGAACGTCTTCTCGACGTTTCACAAGAAAACAGCACTAATTTCCAGGAGAGCAATAGCGCGAAACATGCATACAACCGGACTCGGGTTGGGAAGTTTAGCGTTTAAATTGCGGAGAGGGCTAGCATGGCAGTTCAGGGTGTTGGAATTCGCTGCGCTTGCGACAGATAGTGCGATGTACTGCCTAAATATAAAGTCTCTACCTAAATAGGGCGGCACACATGCTGAACACGCTGTGTTCTGGTTTGGTTCTGATGTATACCTTTTAAGAATGGCCTAGTGCTGTAATGAATTGTGCTGTATTTAACTGTCAAGCAATTGAAATGTGATGCTCGAAAGCTACATCTCAAGGGGGGGGACACCTACAAGGGGTGTCCCCCCCCAGCCGACCACAGGGGGGGGTCAGGACCCCCCCCTGTCACTCCATGATTTACGCCACTGTTCGAACATTAAGGAATATTATAAGGCTGCTAAGAGAATTACTCGCGCACATGAAAGTTGTATCCCGTATATGCCGCGGGGGGTATTACTTGTACGCTTTCTCTTTTTAATAACAGTCATATTTTAGTGGCTTGAAGTTCCAGTACCCCCAGCACGCTCTCGCGTTCCTTTGTGCTTCCCGTCGCATCCAAGGAGAACACAAGGGAACGTACGTAACCAACTTTTGGGTCCCTGCACTAAAACTCTCTCTGTTCTTGTAATCTGTCGCCGCCATTGCTGAAGAGTACGATGTCGTCCTTAATGGTGCACCAATCGCGCCGACATAACACGTCGGCGGCGCGTCAACGTTACCTTCGAAACCGACGATCCGGCTCACACCTTTCTCTCTCTACCCATGATTCCAACCAGAGCTGTTGTTTTATTACCAGTTGCGAAACTGCGATCCGAAACCAGGACATGCTCACGGTCATCCACGGTCCATTCTGCTGGCGGCCTGCAGATTGTCGCGCCGTCTTCGCAATGCCGCACGCAACGCTGGCATGTCGCGAGCGTTTTTATTAGCTTGTTTTTATTGCGATAGCAATTATATGGACAGTCTCGACGGGTTTTTGCCGTCGCCGTCGCCGTCATGTCGCGTATGAAGTCCAAATTGATAAGAACCCCCTGCGCATCGTACGTTCTACCAGCGGGTAATAGCGGGCGAGGGGGGAGTGGTGAACGCGGCTGAAGCGGCGATCAAACGAGCCGGCATCTCCGTCGCTCCGAAGGCGCATGCGATAAGATCCCCCCCAACTGTTCAACCGGCCCCGCTCGTCGTTCGCGAGCGTGAAAAGACGCGAGGGGGGTGGGGGGTCCCTCGAGCGACCTTCGATTTTACGACCGCCGTCGTCGCGGGCGCGCGTTATCACCCCATCTCGGCAGCCGACAGCGGGCGGCCGGTGTAACCTTCTACGTGCTGCGCTCTCAACGCGAAGAGAATTCCCTTAAACAAGCGTTTTCTAGAGTTGCGTGAGATCGGATCCAAAAGACTTAGCTGCCAGCCTCACTTCGTATAACATTACAATTTGTTGCTATCGCATTCATTGCTTCACCCTTGCGGTGAAACTGTGACTTTTTCTCAGTGAAGAGGATGTCACAACCATCAGATCCGTGATTGTGGCCAATGGCGAGTTTCGATTTCGCAACTCTTGTAACTGAAGAACTCTGATTTCAACGATAGCTGAACGCGCAGAGCTAGAGTTCAAAGTAGAGGAAGCTCTATGTCCGCCACCACTGGGAAGGCGCACATTCACGACACTTCCAATCTAGAGAAAAATTCATTCCACCAAAGTTTAACATAAAAAGTAATGATGATGATAGCGTTACTGCATTTATCTATCGATTGCGTACTTTAGTTTACGGCGCCACCGCTACTTGTACCTGTCAAAGGGGCAGTGTCTTCTCTCTATTAATCTGTATGTAGTATGGCTGCTGAATGATAGGTGCACGCATATTTAGGTGAGCTATACTCGAAGGCCCTGTAATGATTGTGTTAGCGTGGACATGTGCGCAGACGACGCTGAGGGCCTGATCGAAGGCGTCGGAAACGAGGTCCTCTTCACGGTCCCTGTCGTCGCGGCCGTCGTCTTCGGGCTGCTCTGTTTTGCCGGGTACGTCGCGTGCTTTTGCTTTCGCTACGAGACTTCTACTTCGCGTGCTCTGGCCTCTTAATTTCGTCTCGGACGCAGGTGAAATTTGTGAGGCGGCATATCGACGCGAACGTGCTTGGGCGCCTTTATCGGCGGCAAGCTTTAAATTTGGGGCCCTAGTTAACTGAGGGCGTAATCGGTGCAAGCAACCGATTCGCGCGTGAAGGGTGGCCAAACTGTTAGTAGTAATAGTAGTAACTATTCCAAAACAGTTAAACCGTAAGCAGAATATGTATGCTTAAAACTTCGTTGAGCATAGAATTACTCTCAGCAGAAATGAAGGACAACGCGGAAATTTTAGACGCTGGACGATTTGGCATGTGTATCAACTACTACAAGCCGCAAGTTATTTTACGAATGCAATCTCTCTGACACGCAAAGGTAATTAAAAGCGCTCTTCCATAGCGTTTTCAAGAAACGCAAGCAGTAAAATTTGTTTCATTAACATAGCCAAAGCCTTCCTAACCTCTTGAACTACTTTGTAGCTCTAAGGCGCCTTTAATGCGCCCGTGCTTCCTATTTTGCTGTGGACGAAGAAACTGTGGTGAATGCCGTCAACGTGTCGAAAAGGTTTATGCTTGCTATGATCATCAGCCTGACTACACCCACAGCAGTGCAAAAGCCTCTCCCATGTTCCGCCGATCAACCCTTGTGCTGTGCTTGCTGCTGCCACGTTATGCCGGCAAACTTCTTAATCTCATCTGCCCACCTAACTTTGCCTCGCCTTCGTGCGTATGCCTTCCTTTGGAACCCAGTCTGCTACTCTTAAAGGAGCACCGACACGAATTTTAAGTATTTTCGGGTTGTTGCTCTAAATAGAAACACGGGCGTCGATGACCCTAAAAAGTGTCGTAGTGCTTGGGAATGAATTGAATATAGTTTCAATTCTTCTACCTCAATACAGCAGTTTCGGTTTCGGGATCGAGGGGGCGGCTTCGCAGTGACGTGTCAACGCAAGTCTGACGTCACGGGAAGACTGGAACTTGCGAAATATTAGCAACAGCTGTCAGTTTGCTGTCATTCGCACTTGGTTCATGTAAACAATGAGTGAGTTGTCGTCCATACACTCTGGCAACGATTCCTGTGATTTATGCCGCATGCAGGGTGCAGATTTTGCAAACCCAATGATCTGCATGATTTGCATTGACTCGTTGTGATAATGTCCATTGCGGTGGGGCTGGCTTCCAGATGCGGAACAACGAAAACGTTAAAATCAAAGTAAAAAAATATATTTTGTACGTGTCCTCTGGCTCTGGTGTGAGGAGAGCGTTGATAGTGCACACCACGGAAACGAAGAATGTCCCTCTTGGGGTGCCTCATAATTGTGTCGGTACTCTTTTAACCCCTTGGCTTCTGCGCTCTCTGCGGCCGGTCCTGCCTGGTATTCCGGGAAAAAAATTTTCACGCCCGCCGGTGGCATTGGTCAGTGCATATAAATCGCAATAAAATCCGCATAAAACGTCATAGAATATCAAATCTTGTTTTATTCTGTTAGCAGCGCATCACTGCATCAACTTTTTCAGAACGATTTTTGTGTGTGAAGAGCAACTTGGCATTTTTCACACTCCCATCGGCTCTTTGACTTTGTGCCGTGTGCCTTTCAAACTAAGCACAGCCTTGAGGGATGATTTTTTAATTTGTTCGGCAGGATCTGACGAGGAAAATGAGCCCACTTGACGGCTTGTAGGCACGTTGGTGAGGCCATGACAAGCGGGTTTTTGCGCGACGTGTCAAAAATGCCAGGAACACGCACCCTTCGCCACTAAAAAAACACACACACGCACACTTACAAACAGCTCCAACAACGGACAACTATGTCCATCTAGCGGAGAACATTTCCAGCAAACATTAAATAATGTGCGGCCATCTATGAAACACCGTCAAAAACAACCATTTTCTAAGCAGCCGGTGATTCGCGGGTCAAAGTGCTTTTGGCCTCACCGTCATGGCCGGCCGATCGCCGGCTGCGGAAGCCAACGGGTTAATGACCTTGCCTGTGCGCTACATTCCCTGCCCATGACCATTTCTTCTTGATTTCAACTAAGATGTCCTTCACACCCGTTCCTTTCCTGACCCACTCTGCTCTCTTCTTGCTCCTTAAGGTTATGATTTTTCTTTTCATGGCTCGCTGCATTGTCCTCAACTTAAGTTGAACCCTCTTTGTAAGCATCCAGGCTTTTGCCCCGTAGCAAAGCACTGGTAAGATGCAGCTGTTGTATATCTTTCTCTTGAGGAGTAGGGGTCAACACTGTTCATGATGTCACAATACATGCCAAAGGCACTCCACCCCATTGTTACTTTTTCATTTACTTCAGTCTCAATGTTTGGATCTGTGGTCACTGCCTGCCCTAAGTCGACACACTCTCTTGCGCCAGTAGTGTATTCAGTGCATGTTCCAACTGTTAATACTATGTTCCAGATGCTACCACAAAGACACAGCTAGGTGGTAAGCTGCCAAATCACTCTTTTTATGTTTTCCAGCACAGGCAACCTTACCAACCTCTGTCATCTTGGAAACTGTATGCCTACAAGCCAACACCCCCCCACCCCCCCCAATTTGTGACCTATTCTTTCAATTTCACTGGGATAAGCGCAGTTTAATATTCCTAAAACAAGGGCTTATTTCTCTCTAGTTTTCGTTGTGTATGAACAATATCAGCTGGATTCAAGATTTGAAACATTTTTACTTGTTGGCCGGAGTGTATCACAACTTGCGAATAATGTGTGATTCTATATTTTCTGTCTTTTGGGGACTGGAAGTTTGAAATCACTGACATAAAAAACCATTGAGAATTAAGCCCTTCTTAGGCATTTCTAACGATGCTTATCCCGGTGAACTTATCATTGTCAGGTGGTGCCTCCTTCGGACAACCATTTTCTGCGTTTTTTTTTCCTTTTTGTTTCTTTTTTCTTTTGACCTCACTAAATCACTGTCTTAGATTGTTGACCTGTTATAATCCCTCTGGGATTGACAGTATGTATAAATAAATAAATAAATGCATAATTAAGCGTAACATCTACCTCCCTTTCTACGCTTCCACATGAATGCCCCGCTCCCTCTTTCTTTTTTTTCACAAACTATTCTACCTTTACTTTTGACTCGCCCATTTTGGCACGCTGGCCCCTCCTTTTCCCCTAAGCCCACCCGCGTTTTCGCAGTTGCCCTCTCCTTCTCCTTTGTTGGGGATGGAGGAGAGGGCACGAAGCATATACCATATTTACTCAAATGTAACGTAATTGTTTTTGCAGATATTCGCTACCTAAAGTCGATCCTCACGTTACAATTCAATACCAAAATAACTAGTTTTCTTCCTGGATGCAATGAAAAGTCACCCCATGCATTACAATTGTGGTCGCTTTACCATTAAGTACGGCACATACATGCGCCAAGGAAAGCAGTTGCAGCATTGAAGAAGGCAAGTCCACTTGTCAAATAGTTGGCTCCAGCGACATGCCATGTTCACATATTTTTCTCTCTTCAAGCTTCCGATTTCCTTGTAACTTCTGACTTCACTGTCTAGTAATTCAGATATGTTTGAAAGATAAACCTAAAGGGTAGACATTTGCAAGGGGTGCCCCCCCCCCCCAGCTTGAACAAAAGCTGGGGATGATACCCCCTGCAGGACCCCCCGAACACCCTGATTCATGTCTGTGTTGCCTTGCCTCAGTTGCTGACATGAGGGACGAAAATTGACAAACCTTGTGTTAGCGCAGCTTCATTTACTACCATGTGCCTTAAGAGATCCGCTTGCAGTCCTAATGCGTTTGGCACTGACAGGTGGCAGCAACTGAGGCAGCTGTCAAGTCCACCGCCAGCCGCGCCCACAAGTGCGAGGCTCGACAATGGTGCTGCGTTGCCTGCACGTGGCGGCATGGCAGCGCACTACGGATCGGACGCGCAGTGCCCCATCTGCTTGGGCGAGCCCCGACACCCTGTGGAGACCAACTGTGGACACCTTTTCTGCGGTGGGTGCTTTGCAAAGTGGCGTATCAGAAGTAAAGTGTGGGGTTGGGCTAGTTGGTATTCCATTATTAAACTGCTCAGCGCAAGAAATAGACACCGCACACGTAGAAAAGGCAAGAACCAGCACAGACTTCCAACTGACTTTTGTTACAAAAGACTCACAAATATATAGCCTACAGAAAAGATAAGATCACGTGCAAGAACAAAAAAAACTAAGAGGCAAGAAAAAAACCACGAAAAAAGAAATGATCACCCAGGAACTTGAATACAAAACAACTACGTTTGTTCGTATTACAATCTGAAAGCTAAGAAAGGGAAAACAGACAACCACCTGTTTCTAGCAAGCTAGGGAACTCATTTGCATTACTTGTGTCCATGTGCTTCGAGTTGTCGATGAATTCACCCTTCGGCTGCCAATTGCTAGCTTCCTGGTTACTTCAATTGGTGGAGAGACTGCCCTGGAAAGGCATTGGTCCCAGGTTCAAACCCCGGACCAGGATGAATTTTTCAGCTACGAAGAAGCTCTTCTTTCTGAGAAATCCGTATGGATTTCCTTGTGGCTTCGCGCTACAAACAGGTGGTTGTCTGTTTTTCCCTTTCTTAACCCTTGCGCCACTTTGCGGGCTTCCACAGAACTCATTTGAATCTTAAAGCTTGTTGTAATAAACGCAAGCATACTTTGCGAGGTTGCTGCCCCTGGTGGAGGTGCATTCTTTTAAACTGGCGATTCTCAGCTTTGAAAATGGCCTTTTAATGTTTAAATTAGCCTTTTAAAATAGGAGTTTATCGGATAGATCCGAATTGTAAAAAATCTGACCGGTGAGTGTTTATTGAATTTTTTCGGATTTATCTGAAAACCATTAGCTACCTATTGGAACAGAAAAAAACAAGGTGCAAAATTTTTGTGTCCATTCTCCTTTAAATATTCATTTATTGTGCAGTCAGTCATGTTCTATGTTTGCATAAAAAGAATCAAATTGCAGGCTTAAAATGCATGTGTGATTAGTTTTGGCTGTATTCGTTTCAAGCCAAGACGGCTCACACTTTTGATGTTGCGCTTGTAACATGGCACGTCGAGTGACCCGTGGAACGTTATAGTGCCTTCACCAATGTGATCAGCTGCAGTCATACACAGCTCATTGCAGTTAGCGAAAGACACATTGCCTCTGCGGAAGGTTCAGTTCATCCTGTGCGCAATGTATCTTGCTCTTTGTTGGTCAGTGGTCGAAAGAGCTTACGGAAACTAGTTGAGTCCATGCATGTGCACACTGTGCATGTAGGAGATGGAGCCACCGAAGACATCTCTAAGTGCCTTGATTCACAACCACGTGTGACATAACAGAGATTAACGAAAGAAAGGGAATTTTAAGGTCTTGTTTTCCTTTCTTTGACACATTAATTAGAACTAACAGACGAAAGAGCCAATTGTAGGGGATGTTGTTTTGTAGGTAATTATGATGAGAATGTGAGGAAAGTAAAGTGGACGAAAAGATAACTTGCTGCCAGCAGAGACCAAACCTGCCAACTTCGAATAATAAGAGCATTGGATGCATTATTCGAAGGTCACAGGTTCAGTGCTTGCCAGTGAACATCATAGTAACATCCCCTTATGCATTCCCTGGCTTTCTTGTCTGTCCATTCCAATTAACAGAGCAGAAAAGAACACCTTAGACTGGTGGTGGGATCATACCTGCTAACCTTTAAAAGTCAAGTTATATGAAAGAAACATATCCTAGTAAGAAAAATGATACAATTAGCAGGCACACAGGGTCCTCCACTAGGGGTGGGTCAAGTTTAACCACAGGCCCTTCCAACCAGATTGGTCAGCGGGTTTGAGGGCATTCTGGGGTAAAAGTTAGGTAGGCAAATGAGATTAAGCAGTTTGCAGGCACAGCACAGCAGCAGTAACCACAGGTCCAGGTCATTTGGCGGAACACGGGAGAGGCCTTTGCCCTGCTGTGGGCTCATGACGATAATTAGGGGAGAGGGGGGTAAACGTGGGAAGTAAGCAGTTCTAGGTATGCGACATCAGTTGCCCCTGGCTGCCAATATCGTCAAAAAGAACCTGCATGTCCATAACACTACACATTGTACAAGGATGAAACAGGTTTGACTGCGTAAAGATATGGGACCGAATAGGCACAGGAGACTGTACTCACCTGCACACATGTCAAAGTTGGCAAGTATTTAGCTGAAGCTCTCAGACTTAGCCAATGTGAACTATTACAGCTCTGGGAAATAAAGCAGTGATGCTCTTTCATAAAAAAATATACATATACAACAGTGGAAGAATATTTCAATGCAATAGGATTCCCACGTTGTTCATGCCATACCACACTTTCGCATGTGACAGTTGGTGGGGTCTCATCCACAGTACGCTGATAATTTTGAGCAACTTCTTGCATCCAGGTAACGAATGTCGGGCTTCCTATGTCGGTGCTTGCCCTTTGATGGAAAATGCAGCTGTTCACCAGACTTTCCTTCTTGCAATGCGCTTGCTTGCTACCGGCAAGATTTCAAGCGGCTGGTGGCGGAAGCTCACAAAATTATTGAAAGGGTGTCTCATGTGTTAACATAGCTTTGTTATCCCTTAGTGGAAAAGAAATTAGTTTTTATAGACAGTGCACCTGAAGGTCTTGTGTATTTGTCACTCTGCGAAGTATTTGGTCTGTTGTTTTTTTACTTCTCTTCCACATTTTTTTTTTTTAAACTCGCATTGACATTATGTGTACTGCGCATGTCTAGCAAGCATTGCTTTTTCATATATTGCCTTGCTGCAATAAAATTGTTGTTAGTCAGTGCATTGCGTGTCGTTCCTTCCCTGTCCTCGTTGAATAAGCGCCGTTTTCCCTTTCGTCACTCACAGCGTGGCATACGGATTGAAAAATGTTGCCAAATGGCACGATGTTGATGTAGTTTTTTTCATATCCACATAAGCTCTCAGCCATGTGCTCAGAAATGCATTGATAAGCAAACCAAAGGTATTGAAAGTATTCCTGTTGACTGTGGCAGGGGTGCAACAGCTGCGCCAATTGCGCCAAATTGATACAATTACCCGTTTTTGCGCAGAGCTGCGCCAAAACCATGAAACTGGCGGAAATTGCGCCGCGCTGCACCAAAATGCCCGACCAGCCTCAAAATTTTCTCGGTTGCACCAATTTCAGCAAGAAATGGAGGCCACGTTGGCCACCTGCAGTTTGTGTCGTCAATCAATCCACGCGCGCAGACTAAGCCTAAACCACGGTGCGCTGGAAGCGTATGCCCCGTTTTCCGCGTGCGAACAAACTCTACGTGCTGCGAACACCGGTGTTGCCGGCAACCACGTTGGTTGCCATAGCAACGGCACATAAAACATTTTTCTGTTTTGAAGTTGCGTCGTCCCGGCAATAGGTATCCGGTGCCATCGCCGGGCCAACGGGCACGCGCCGTTGTTACTTTATGTGGTCGAACGTGCCTTGTAAGCGAGCCTAGTCCTACCCTTAACCTAACCCCATCATGAAGGAAAAAAAAAAGGGGGGGGGGGGGGTGAGATGGGATCTGTAGTGGTGTTCCAAAATTTCCTGGCCTTGTTCTAACCCATGCAGAACAGTGCTTAAGCCACCTTCGCCGCAGTACACTGGTGCCCTGCGGAAAAGCGTATTAAGAGTTGGAAGGGGCTGTTAGCACTGGTCACGGGACAGCACATTTTGTTCCATCACTCATGCGTGTATACGCTGCATACTTATGAGTACTGGTATGGTCTCTGACGCCTAAAAAAGTTACTGGTAATCATTTGCAGCAGTATATGACATTTCGGCAGCCCTGAAAAAAAACTAACAAAACTGTGCGCCAGTTTTTTTTTTCTTTCGCCACCCCTACTCCTCAGTTTTACGAGTCCCCCGAATTTCAAGGTCGCCAGCTTGGCAGATCCACATTTGAATTCCCAGGGTCTGTCAAAGGATTTGTCAGGTTCGGCAAATGCTAATGTGGACTTTATCATTGTTTGTTCATGGGGTGGTTCAAAATACTTCTTTTATTGAAATAACAGTGCTCATGTTCACTCGGCACGATTTAGGTGATGTTGAATGGTTTGCACATCTTTTTTTAAAATGTAAGCCTTTTTTATACTGCTCCAAATTTGGTCTTTCGTGATAAAAAATGGATGTTTCTTTCCTCATAACCTGCTCCAAATTTGGATTTTAGTGCTCCAAAACTAGAATTTTGCTGCTCCAAAAATTGCTCCAAATTTTATTTCGGCTGTTGCATCCCTGCTGTGGTGAAAACCCCACTTCCCACTATATATATTGCAAGGAGGCCATTGTTGACCAGATACCAATATCATGGGGCAAAACTTTCATAGGTCAGAGCAGAAGATGCATGAACGTTTTTCTTAGGGAACATACTTTCCTTTTCAGGGCTAAATTCATTTTTCGTTGCCTCCCTTTGTCGCGGATGTGGCTGCGCACCATTCTTTAGTGACACAATGATACTGTCACACCATAAACAACAGAGGTTAAGAGAAGTCATTGAGGCATTCCACATTCTAAAGAAAGGTGATGAGTGTGTGCTTGCTGTCAGTTTCGCTCAGTGAGGCAGGATATCTCCTTCAGCAGCGGTGTGCAGTACACATCAACTTCGGAGGTGCGTCACACACCATGTGTTCCTTCAAACGGCTTGAAAGGCAGTGTGCACATTTGTGCAGGCTTCCCAAGTGTGCAACCAGGCCCGTAGCCAGGGGGGGGGGGGCCCTAGGGGCCCGGGCCCCCCTCGAAATTCGGGTCGAGGGGGGTGTTTCACCGAGAAAAAATAATGAAAATAAGAGGTTTTCAAGGTTTTCAATAGGTGGGCCCCCCCCCGAAAAAAAATTTCTGGCTACGGGCCTGTGTGCAACTAGTGGTCATTTAACTTCATTGTGCTGCATATTGCTGCAAGGATCACTTTTCTGGAGACACTACAGTGTTCAACGATTGTTTTGACGTGCCGTATGCCAGGACCAACGTCAAGAATATTTTTTTCTCTGCTCTAGAGAAATATAACCAGAAAACAAACAGTGCATGCATTTTGGGCCTAATATTTGATTCTTTTTATTCAGAGACTGAAGCTGACTGATTGCAGAATACCTAGATATTTGATTAAATTCTAACTAACATTAATTACAGAAACTTGTGAAAAACACATTCCTTCATTTTCTTTCTTGGGATGTAATACTGACTGCCTTGGAATTATGCCATGCAAATTTGACATATTTGCAGACAGTGGATCATAATTTGCACCTGAAGGGGATATAGGTATTGAAGTAGCGCATGCAAACTATGGTATCAGAGTTTCTTTGTTTCTTACCTTGGGTTTGTCTTTTTGTGATCGTGTACTTCACCTACATATATGTTTGCATTTCGTAATAAAATTTAGTTGCGAGCCAGCGCCTGTCCTGGGCTGCATGAACCAAAGATGTACGCATGTTTCTAGGTGAAGTTTCAGTTCTTATCAGAGTTGCCAGTTCGACTTAATGTGCGTATTTGGGCTTGTTTTTTCCCTGAGTCGCTTGTAGAGTTTTCCAGGTTGCTTGTCGCGATTTCTGGGCTTATTTGCATTGTTCCAGCAAATGCAGTTATTTCAGTGATGATCACATTCACCAATGGCACATTTTTTGATGACTTTGTGTAATTGAGTGTTGAAGTCTAAGGGGGAACCAACAAATGACGTTTATTATGCACTGGCAAAGGTGTGTACAACCGAAGGTCGACTACCATAACGACAATGTTAAAAGTAAATACGTGGTCTTGTTTATTCTTGCATGTATTTTTGCTGTGCCAAATAATTAGGGATTTTTTTCAGCTCCCCCTCATATTTGAGTGACATTTTTTTTATTATAGTTGAAAATGTTTTCAATAATGGAGAAATTCGTTAAATTTCCGCCTTTTTTTTGGGCTTATTTTGCATTGATTATTTGCTTGTTGGCTCGGTAGCATCTGAGCGCTCTGATCCTTAGGAGTGTAACATGCGGCTGAACGTTATTGCATACCAGCTAGCTGAAGGCGCAACATGTGTGCGAAAATTTTCTTTTTTTTTCCACGCAGCCAAATTGGTTGTGGCAGTTGTTTCAAAATGAAAAATGTCCTGCAAACGTATGTTGGCCCTCTTACTAAGAAACGGTTTGCCAGAAGGGTAGGTTGTTGCGCATACTGATTGGGTGTTGTGCTTGCAGCTAGTTGTCTCGTCTCCTACTGGCACCATGGCAACTGGCGAGGCGCAGTCAGGTGTCCCGTGTGCCGGCAACAGGTGAGCTCTACTTGTTTATTTAGAGAGAGCTGTTGAGAAGAAGTGTTCCAATTGGTAACATTAGTGAATGAGCCATTGTGGAGCCTTTCTCATGTGTGCTGTGAATTCCAGAAGAACTAAAAAAAAGCAAAAAAAAGAAAGAATTAGTTGAATGTGCGAGGGTTGTCGTATCCAATGAAACATTTTCCTGTAGCCAAAGTAACATCGGGCAGACAGGCAGATGCCTGAAGGTGTGATTGCTTGAGCACATTCAAAAAGTTAAGAGGCAATGATATCTTCCTGGCGGCTCATTGCTCAGAATACAATTGTGCCTTTATTTGACAAAGCAACAGTGTTGGCCACTCACCCTAGTGATAGCACCAGGATCATCATTGAGGCAATGGCAATAGCTTGTGGAAGCTGCATCAGCAAACCATCTATCGTGTTTACAGAAAATGAACTGGCTTACTTAAATTCACCTGCATGTGGTGTTCCTGCATAGTTTGTGGCATTTTGGGTTTAGTTTGTTTTAATGCCCTCATGGTTAGACGGATAAGATTGTGATCACGTATGTCAGGTAGTATATACTTGTGTGTTCTATTAATGAAAGCATCTTTGGAAGGCGGCGCTCGTCCTCATTGTTTCGTCGTCTGTGGTGCACTTTTTTGCACACCTTGCTCAAGGGTAATGCTGCCAGTATCTTCCGAGTCGGCAAGAGTTCATTGTCGTGATCTGTTTTATCCATTCTCGTACAACACCTGGCCATTGTTGGTGTGCTGTTTCAATAGAGTACCAATTATGTGACCTAATGTCGCCTAGCGACTGTGCCCGAGGACTGATAAGCATAGCTGGCTCTCGTATCTGTGCTAAGTCAGACTGTCACTAGATGTCAGGACCGTGGTGAATACATTTGTGAGATACTTAGCACTGGCCTGCAGTTGGATTAAGGAGAACAACATTCACACCCAATTTTTAATGGCAAGTCACTTAGGACATCGTTGTATCGTAATGGAGTACCTGGATTGAATAAAAACTAAAAAAAAAAAAAAGTTTGCAATTTTTTGTTATGTCCGGGCTTTTGTTGCATGCAGTTTATGGATAAAAACTCGCATTATGCAAAAAAAAAAAAGAGATCCCATACCTGAGAATTCTCAAGTGTTTAAATGTAATGTGCCTCTCCAGCGAAACTAAGTCATCCATAATTGCCTCATCATCCTGTGAGCCACCGTGGTTGTGTAAAATGTCCAACACACCCATGACATCTCTCGTGCTAGCCAGTGCTTTTTGCAGCAAATTTTCTTCTCATGAACGATCACTGATCTTGAAGCGTTCCCACGAGGGCTCTTCCATGGATTCAAGATCATTATGGGTGAATAGAAAGTCACCAAGACCGATGTCTTTGGGTGCTCCATCATTCTCTAAGTTTCTACAGCGCGACTGGACGCGGACGGAAAGGAACACGCACACACACACACAGCGCTGACTTTCAACTGATGTTTATTTTTCATATGCACGTGATGTGGCTGTCATCCCATGTATGATAGAACTAGCATTCTCAATAGGGCAAGAGATCGTTTGACAAGAGAGATCATCGAAGCATATGAATTAGATAAAAAGAATGATATCTGTGTCAGCATGCCATCCTTGTCACTGTCAGATAAGGAAATGAAATTTCTGGATCCGTCACTCTAGGTAGGTGGCTACTGGTTGTGATTGCGGCAAAACATGCGCGTTTGGGTTCCGGCTTTGTTTCTTTCTTGTTTTGTTTGCACCTGCTCGCGTATGTCTATATAAGAGTCACGTGCATATGAAAAATAAACATCAGTTGAAAGTCAGCGCTGTGTGTGTGTTTGCGTGTTCCTTTCCGTCCGCGTCCAGTCGCGCTGTAGAAACTTAGAATGAACAACCAACTAGCCCGCCAACGCACTTTGTCCATCATTCTCGCGTAGTGCATCCCACGCCTTGGTGACATCAGCCGGGTTTTAAGGTTTTTCTTTGTCGACTTCAGCTTAAATCCTGTACATATGCTGGGATGTAAGCCTGGTAGATATTTAGGCTTACACCAAGCAGTTAAGACCTGCCTGTGCTTTTTCTTGCCTTTTGTGGTTCTCCTGCGGGGGCTGATTATTCCAGAACTCTTCTAGAAATATTTGGTTATTTCAAATACGTACTATTCGATTCGAGTACTGTATCGAAATAGAATGCTATTCCTATTCATTATTTGAACTTTTCGAATATTCGTACACCCCTAACAACGATGTAACAAACCTACCGAAAAAAAGTAGCTGCATTTTATAGAATCAGGAGAAGAAACTGAACACGCTAGCCAACTTTTAGCAAAGTTGGGAAAGGAACATCTAAGGAAAGCCTTAAGACCTGTGTCACCCTTCAAGCCTTGCCAAACCTTCCCGCAGGGCACAGGGTCTGCTTGATTTTATTCACCTGCAGTCCATGCATGTAGCAGTGTTATAACTGTGGTCTGTTGACATAACTAATTAGCGCAAAAAATTGTGGACAAAATGAAGACAACAGATGGGATGCGGTGCTAAGTAGCACTGCTTCCTGTCGTCTTCACCTTGTTCGTTGTTTTTTGTGCTGATTATCTCTGTAGTCATTATGCACCAACTCGCCCAACTCGCTTCTATAATGCTGTGTGCTATGCTTGTGCAGGTGTCTGTGATGCTGCGCTGCTTCCAGGACCAACACTTGCCAGATGAAACAGATGCGCAGCGCGAGGAACGAGCCCGCCTGCTTCGAGACATCAATGACTACAACCGCCGATACTCGGGCGAGCCCCGGCCAGTGAGTCATTGTCAACCAATACACACGGGAAACAGTTTAGATCTGTGGTACATAATGGCCATATTCTTTCTTACCTGGTGCCAATCACACATGCTGCTATTAATTTATTTATGAAGGCAAAAGCCTTAATGAGGCACGGAATATGGCCGTTCGGCGTTGTCGACAACAGTTGTCTCTTCTATTCTTTGGAGTCCGTCTTGGTTTGCGCTGAAGTTTCTACGTACCAACTATGCCCAAGAATAGCTTTATTGATGTACTGAAATAGTCACATGTGTGTGGAAATAGTAACATATAAAGTAGCATATTGTTACGTTATGTGATAAAAACCTGTAACTGGAGGTCAGCAGAATGTCAGGCTGGTCCGATCACTGGCAAAGCGAACTTATCGTCCTTTTTCGCATGCTCATCCTCATTGTCTTTCCCATAGTGGCACATACAATCCTGCCAGCTACGATACCGCGTAATACAAGCTGTTATGCTTGTGGCAATATATCGAGACTCTTCATCAGGGACTGCTTATTGGTAGGTGTCTTGTATTGATGCCAGCCGCTGAAGGCAGCATATTGCGTAACCGGATCGAGCAACCCTGTATTGAAGAGCGCCATCTGCCAGGGTTAGATGTACACATATATAGCAATGTAACGCCAGTTATCCCCAGTCTTGTTTTTGGTTTCGTGATGGCAATAAAGATACATTGCCAATACCGCCCCGTGCCTACGTTGCCGCGTCATCCGACCCACGCTATTTAACACTGGCGACGAGGGTGGGACGCGACGGAAAGTTGACGGACACCGCCGCAAAGGAAAGCTAGCCCCGGCGGCCCCGGTGCGTAGTCGTCACGATGACGGCCGCCACTGGAGACGGTATCGAGGCCTTCGACATCGCCCACCCGGAAGAATGGGAATACTACGCGCAACGCTTCGAATTCTACTTGGAGGCACACAGCATCATGGACGCTGCCAAGAGGAGGGCGACATTTCTCAGCCGATGCGGTCCCGCCACTTTCCAGCTGGCCAAGGCGCTCGTGGCGCCGGGCCACTTAAAGGATACGTCACTCGAAACGATTCTCGCCGCGCGCTGCGGGACCACCTTGCGCCGAAACCACCAAAGCTGGCCCGGCGTTACGAATTCCACTGCCGCGGACCAGGCACCGAGTGAGTCTACTGCTGCCTTCCTCGCTGCCCTTCGAACCACCACACAACACTGCAGCTTCAATGACCTCGACACCGCACTACGGGACCGATTCGTGTTCGGACTACAGAATAACACGGTGAAGCGGCGACTACTGGCAAAAAAAGAGGTGTCTCTTACCAGTGCTGTCGAAGAAGCAGTCGCCACTGAGGCCATTACCCGGGAAGGATGTTTTACCACACCCCAAACCACAAGTGCGCCCCGCGTCGAGCCAGTGTACCACGGTACGACGACAAGTGATGACGGCGAGCAAGGCGCCAGTGAAGACATTCTCCAACTTCGTGCAGGCCCCGATCAGCAACGGAGCGTCGAGAGACTGTCAAGTGGTTCCTGCGTCAGCTGCGGAGGCTCACACGAATGCCGCCTGTGTCGATTCCGTGCTGTCCAGTACAGGGAATGCGGAAAAACCGGGCACGTTGCTAAAGTGTGCCGGTCCCGGTGGCAGTCTGGCCCACGTCGAAGTCCCGAAGCCGACGGCCGGACACAGCGTTCCAGGAACGCCCCTCGCACAAACATGGCGTACTGCGACGACTTGGAGGTGACTGCTATCAACGCAGTGTCTCAGCCTGCCAAGAAGAAGGTACATGTGAACGTCACAATCGAAGGCGCACAGTGCCAAATGGAGCTGGACTCGGGATCAACCTACTCGATCATCTCCGACGCCACAGCCAGACGTATCTTTCCAAAGGGGTGTGTCCCAAATCTACAGCCGCTTGACATCATCATGAGAGACTATCAAGCCAACCGCACCGTGCGAGTGCAGTTCAAAGATTTCGACGGCCAGCTGCGCCTAGTCATTGTCAAGGGGAAGCGCCCAAGTCTTCTCGGACTTGATTGGTTTCCTGCACTCGGGATTGATATTACAGGAGTGCAACACATTGACCAACTGCCATCATCACTTGATAGCATATTGAAAGACTTTGCCCCTGTGTTTGATGGGACACTGGGCTGTTGCAAGGGACCGCCTGTGCATTTTGCACTTGACCCCAATGTTGTGCCTATCCGCCTAAGAGCAAGGAGGGTTCCTTTTGCACTTCGACCAAAAATAGACGTCGAACTGGACAAACTGGTACAGCAGGGAATCCTAGAGCCGGTTGATCATGCTCGTTGGGAAACCCCCATTGTTACACCACTAAAAGCAAATGGAGACGTCCGCATCTGTGCAGACTATAAGTGCACAATCAACTAAGCCTTGCAGCAGCACTCGTATCTTGTGCCGGCGGTCAGCCACCTGCTGGCATCCCTCTGGTGGAACTGTTTTTGCAAAACTAGACTTGGCACAGGCATACCAGCAGCTGCCTGTGACTGATGAATCTGCAGACGCACAGACCATTGTGACTCATCGGGGTGCTTTTCGTGTTCGCCGACTGCAATTCAGTGTCAGTGTCGCACCTGGCATTTTCCAGAGCTTAGTGGAGAACCTCCTGCGGGGACTACCAGGTGTCATTCCATATTTTGATGATGTCCTCATTTCGGGATCCTCACACCAGGAATTGCTCAGCCGCCTTCGAGAGGTCCTCCAGCGTTTTAAAGATGCAGGGCTCAAGGTCAAAAAAGAAAAATGCCAGCTAGGAGTGACTCAAGTGGAATTTTTGGGTTTCCGAGTACCGTATTTTCCGGTGTATAAGTTGCACCTTTGTATAAGACGCAGCCCCCCACTTTTTACGACTTTCGCAGCAAGAAATGATATATAAGACGCACCTCTGTATAAGACGCACCTATTTATAACCCGGTCAACATGATGAAACACCATGACGCATGCGGAGTTTATATTCATCGCGAAATGAGTAGTCGCGCACGGCACCGAATATCCGTAAGCGCTAGTATAGAATTCGTAAATAACGCATTGCTAAGGCTCAGAAAACAATCTGAATTTCCTTGCGCGAACTTTACGAAAAAAGTAACTGGAGACAGTGAAGGAACACGTACAAAACACATGACCTTCACTGTCTCCAGTTACTTTTTTCGTAAAGTTCGCGCAAGGAAATTCAGAATGTTTAACCAACTAGCCCAATGTCAAGTTTTCCTCAGAAAACAAATTTTCTTGCGGTTTACTCAAAGCCACATCATCCCGTGCGCTGTCAAATGTTCTGCCGCTTCAGTAGGCAGCATCGCTGGGTTGCCGTTGTCGGCTTTTTAACTCTTGCATGCAGCGTTGTAAGCACCTTGAAGCACATCGATGGCGTGGCCTCTGCGGCAATATAAGGCTCGGCGGGAACACGTAACCAACCAGTGAACCAAGGATCGTGCCGCACAGTCACCGTAACCGCCGTGCCACCGAAACACACAAGCACAAAATGTAAATGGCGACGAGAACGCGGAGGCTGCGACTACTGTTGGAATTGCCGAGAAGTCTCACATGAGAACTGATGATGATGATAACGAAGTGGTACTTTCGTTTTTGTAACTGGTAGATCGTGGCCGCTAGACGTTGTGATAAAACGTTGTGGTTGGTAGCTCAAACTTCGAGGCGCGACTGGCGCGCAGTGGAGTGCTCTTTTTTTATTTATTCCATCAGTCCTGGGTGTGGGAAACCCCACAACAGATAGCGTTCGACCATGTGAAGAAACTGCTGGTGTCAAACCAAGTGCTAACACATTTCGATGAGAAGAAGCCCACCATCCTTGCCTGTGATGCCTCTCCATATGGAATAGGAGCGGTGTTGAGCCACAAAATGCCAGATGGCAGAGAAGCACCCATCGCTTTTTATTCAAGGACCTTATCTTCTGCCGAGCGCAATTACGCCCAGATCGATAAGGAGGCGCTTGCCGTGGTTGCAGGAGTAAAGAAGTTCCATGACTATGTATTTGGCTGCCCATCCCAGATCTACCCAGACCATAAGCCGCTCCTTGGGCTGTTCACGTCGGACCGGCAAACTCCACAGATGCTTTCGCCATGAATGCTGCGATGGTCCATATTTCTGAACGGATACCAGCATACTCTCCTCCACCGGCCAGGGAAACAAATGAGCCACGTAGATGGTCTCAGCAGACTTCCCCCTAATGCATCAGCGCCAGGACGACCCTTCTCCAGCAGAGGTAGTCGTGTTTCTGGATGAACTTCCAGAATCTCGTGTCCATGCAGATGATGTGACTCAATACTCTGCCAAGGATGGTGTTCTCTCCCGGTTCCTCAGCTGGGTGTGGAGGGGGTGGCCAAGGTGTGCTCAGAGTTCCCAATTCACATCGTTTGTGTCCAGGCAACATGAACTGTCCGCCCACAAGGGATGCTTACTGTGGGGCGACGGTGTGGTGATTCCTCAGAAGTTGCGTGTCCGTGTCCTTGAGGCCTTGCACCCTGGTCACCCCGGTATCGTCAGGATGAAGGCGCTTGCCCGCAGCTATGTATGGTGGCCGGGAATGGATGCAGCCATTGAGGAATGGGTCCGTCGGTGCCTTCCCTGCCAGGAAACATGGCCAGAGATGCCCCGGGCACCGGTTCACCCGTGGGAGACTACCCTGAACTCCATGGTCACGCCTGCACATGGACATTGCTGGCCCCTTCCAAAGACAGACTTTCTTGATTGTGGTGGATTCTTATTCCAAATGGCTTGAGGTCATACCAATGCCGTCAATGACATCAAGTGCTGTAATCAGTGCCTTACGGAAGTTGTTCGCAACACATGGCCTTGCCAGATAACCCGGTATTGGACAACGGGCCCCAATTTGCATCTGCAGAATTTCGGGGATTCATGGTCACCAACCTCATTCGCCATGTAACGTCTGCACCATTCCAGTCATCTACAAATGGGCAGGCTGAGAGGATGGTACGAACTACCAAGGAGGCACTGTCTCGAATAATCCAAGGGAGCTGGGCACGGCGCCTGGCAGATTTCACTCTTCAGCAGCATGTAACTCCACACACTGCCACGGGACGCTCCCCATCCGAGTTACTGATGGACCACCGATTGTCTACCACACTAGATCCGGCTGCACCCAGAGCTGGCCCCTGAAAGGTCTCCCAGATTCACACAAGCTCTGCCTGCACCACGCACGTTCCAGCCAGAGGACCCTGTCTTTGCACGGAACTACAGCCAGGGCCCACCATGGGTACCTGCCGTGATCTCCAGAGCAACTGGCCCGATCTCATATGAAGTTGTTCTTCCGCATGGCCGCGTGTATCGCTGGCACGTGGACCAGCTTCGTCGTCGGAGCAGTTCACCGATTAGGGTAGCAGAGACTGTCCCTGCAGGACAGCCTGAAGTCCGGCCCGCGTGTCACGGATCTCCGGACATCGGTCGGCAAGAAGGAATGGATGAGGCGAGATCGTTAAACACACACATGTTTAATTGCACACTAACACAAAGCCCACATTAACCCTAGAATAACAACAAATGTAAAAGAGGAACACTCTGCATAACCATCACAAACTAAAGCTCTTATACAAACTACAAACAAAAGTACGGAGCGTTTGTCGCTTAACTCACGGCGTTGTGCGCCGATTCATGATGAGGCGAGGCATTGCGGGGGGGCACTTGCGTTAACGTCGGCGTCCCAGTTGTGTCGCCGTCTTTCTCGGGTGAGGAACGCGAACTGGCGTTGTTGTAGAGGCAGGGCTTGGAGGTGACTGACCTGCGCGTCGCAGGTACTTGAGCTGGCCAGCGTCTCTCAGGAACTGGCTCAGGCGAGGCCTACGGTGCGGTGCCGTAGGATGGGATGCTCGGTACAAAAGCCGATGGCGCTCCCAGGCCGCTGCGGGTTCTCGTGCCTGCCTTCCGGTCCTTTGGCCAGCTGGATTCTACCGTGCGATGCCGTAGAACGAGAGCTGGAGCGCCCAGAACACAAGCCGGCGACGCCCGCGCCCGACTCACGCGCTCACGGTGGAACACCCAGGGCTCCTGTGCCCACGTCACCTTCTCTTTTTATATTCTCCACTTCGTTTTCTTCTTCTACCGGTGTCGTTCTTCTATGCTTGTCGTCTTCCTCTTCTTCTGGTGCCGTTGTTCCGTTCTTTACATCTTCCTCTTTTTCTGCCACATTTCTCCTTGTCACTTCCTAAATGTGACAATGGCCCCCCTCTTCAAGAGTTTTCTCTGGAAGAAAACTGCTCAAAGCCTCCGATGTCTTCACACTAGGACTAAACCGATGTTCTCCACGATTAGTCTCCAGCCAACACACCACCACCACGACACCATCATCCGGTGCCACCATTGTCTCGAATGCACTCAAAGCACCTCGCCGATACACAATCGCCACAACTGTTCACATTAAACACTTATTCTTACCACTACAATCATAGTCAATGTCCTTACACACTTTTGTAAATCACAGACCAACTACTTTTGTTCAATGCACAGACCTATTAATTCATCACACTAACCAATGTAAGCGTTCAAGCTTACGTCTTCTCTTTTTCCACATGCGCGCCTTACGCGACTTTCTTCCGCGTTCTCTTACTGCGCCCCGTTGTGAACGTCCAGTACATGCGCTGCCTTTACTCCTGCTCTCACTCATCGACCGCCTCATCCACACAACTCTTCTAGGATGCTTCTCCACCGCACATCGCCGGCTGATCATTTGCACATTTCTCTTAACCATCAGGTACCTGTGCTTAACTTTCGGGGCCGTTTGCTTTCTACTTAACTTTGACTGAGGAAGACCGTTAGTCTGAGCCAAACCAATGATCTTCACACTCTCCCGCACTGCTATGTCTTGCCTATGCCCTGTTCTTTTCCCAAGACATCTTCCTTTCGATGAAGTGCTCTGGATTCCTGCGACGCCACTCCAAACAGCGACCGTTGCGTCAGGTCCCCGATCAACACCTTCGGCACTTCGTTTATTAACGATGGGATTGCAGCTACTACATGCGGCATCCTTGTCCGCCTCATTTACCGCCGAAATCACTAGCTCGCTTTCTTTTAAACAACTCTCGTGGTGGCTAGTCATTTGTTCTACCGGATTACAGCTGTGAGCTTCAGGCTCTCCATATTCTTGCTGTAAGTCCACCATTGGCATTCCTAGGCCCGCTCTAACGTTTATAGCTTTTGCCAACCTCGGTTTGAACTCTCCGCCTTGATCTAATACTATCTGCTCAGACCGGGACAAGTCTGTGTCCAGCTCGTCTCTTCTGTCGTGAAGCAATGTCATCGACACTGGACAGACTCCCGTTGACCTAGGAGGTTCTGTCTCTCCTATGGAGCCCCCCATTATCTGTGCTCCTCTCATTATCTGCTTCCACAGTCCGTTGTTTCCGCAGAATAACCTCCTTCTCGTGCTCGATCCTCCTGATCTCGCGTTCCTCCTGTACACATATATAGAAATGTAACGCCAGTTATCCCCGGTCTTGTTTTTGGTTTCGTGATGGCAATAAAGATACATTGCCGATACCGCCCCGTGCCTACATTGCCGCGTCATCCGACCCACGCTATTTAACAGTAGGCATCTGTCAAATCTAGTTTCGTGAACTCTTCACCTCCTGAAAGCACAGCCCACAAGTCCCCAATTCTTGGAATTGTATACTTCTCCAGCGTAGCCATTGTGTGGACAGTTATGTGGAAATCTCTGCAAATTCTGACATGCCCATCCGTCTCAGCCACTGGAACAATTTTCGCAGCCCAAGCTGAAGAGGTAACTGGCTCCAGAACGCCCTCTCTCCCTATAGGCGCTGAAGCTCTTGCAACTCGCCCTCCTTGAGGGCAGAGGTGTGGCTTGAAGGACTTGGGTGCAGCATCTGGCAGAACATGAATTGTAACTTCTGGGCCCTTGAAAGTTCCAAGGCTCTAACATCCGCTTGAATAACGTCCTTGACATCAGAAACTGCATGAACATCTGCTTCCCAGACAGCAGCGTCCATGCCCAGCTCTCAAATTCAATTCCGACCTAGAATTGTTGGTGAACCTTCCCCAGTCAGGAAAAGTGGTAGGACAGCTTTTCAGTCATGAACTGCACTGAAGCAACACCTGTGCCTTGAACAGGCGCGAGCTCACCTGCGTAGCTTCCCAGGAGCACATCGGACAGCATGACAGCCACAACATTAGCACCTCTCAAAGACTTTTTTTTTTGTTTTCTTTTTGCAATGACAGAAGCGCTCGCACCGGTGTTAACCTCCATACTGTCACGTGCGTTTCTTATTTCACTTTTACTGCATTCCGTTTACACCCACAAAGACTGTGAGCAAACCGCGCCTTCAGTGTTCGAGAAGGTTCACGATTGTAGTAGATCATTTTGTTAAGATTGCGCACAAGACGCAAACACGCAAGATTATTCGAGAGCTTGCGCGACGACCGGAGATAAGGCTAGAATGTTCGACGCATGATGTATAAAAGCCAGCGCGTTCCAACGATGATCTGTTGATCGACGGCCGACGCTCTGTTCGCCGCTATCAGTGCCAGCGTGTATCGCTGTAATCTTACTTTCCGACCGGCCACAAGTTCGGCCTAATAAACAGTTTCATCTTGGACACGTCGCCTACTGCCTTCGTCGACATCACAACCACGTGACATCTGGTGGAGGTGCTGCTTCGTTCATGTATCGGGCACCCCTGTCAAGTCGTTAACCCAGCCCCAGTCGTGAAGGAGACGTCAACGCCAACCGCGACCAGCGAGTTAGCCGAAGGCAACAAGGTCTACATCCAGAGTACAGCCCTCTACCCAACAAGACCAAGACCATGACCACGACAGCGGCAACGATGACAGCCCCTGCGCCACCTCCCGCGATCGTGATGCAGCCGCCAAGGGAGCCGCCGATCTTTCGGGGATCATCATGTGAAGACCCAGAAACGTGGTTCGAGTCGTACGAGAGGACTGCGGCTGTCAACAACTGGGACAGCCATGACAAGTTGCGCTTTGTGTACTTCACGTTGGAAGATAGCGCCAGGACCTGGTATGAGAGCAGGGAGTCTACCCTGACAACCTGGGACATCTTCCGGACCAGCTTCCTGGCAGCGTTCGCAAACTTCGTGCGTAAAGATAGGGCCGCCGCTTTACTAGAAACACGGGTCCAGCTCCCGAATGAAAACGTGACAATTTTCACCGAGGAGATGACCCGAATTTTCCTACACACCGACCCTGACATGACCGAGGAGAAGGTCTATTTCCTCATGCGAGGGGTCAAGCACGAGCTCTTCGCGGGACTGATGAGGAACCCACCCAAGACCGTCCATGAATTCTTGACAGAGGCAACCACAATCGAGAAGACACTGGAGATGCGCACCCGGCAATTCAATCGCCGCTCGACGACAGGCTACGCCGACATTCAATCCCTCTGCTCAGATGACCTGCGCGAGACCATAAGGGCCGTAGTGCGCGAGGAGCTTTGTCGAATGTTCCCGTCATTCCAGCCGCAAGTGTCCTCGATCGCAGATATTGTTCGCGAAGAAATCCAGCAGTCGTTGGGTGCCCCTGAACCGCAAGAGCCTCAGCCGCAAGCCATGAGCTATGCTGCTGCAGCCCGACGCTACACTACCGCTCCACGCCCACGTCAAGACACCGCGCCGCCACAATACCACCGCCAGACACCACCCCCACCGCCACCGGCGCCATACCGCCCACCTGCCAGCCAGCGCTACCCTCCAAGGAAGACCGACGTTTGACGCGCCCCCTGACCACCGTCCGTTATGCTACCACTGCGGTGAAGCCGGGCACACGTACCGCCGCTGCCAGTACCGGGAGATGGGACTGCGTGGTTTCGCCGTAAACGCGCCGCGTCCGCAGCCGGGCGAACGACCTCGTGACATCGCTGACTACTTCAGAGGAGTGCAGTGGACACCCCGACGACCTGCCCGTTCGCCGTCACCAGGCCGCTATAGCTCACCGCATCGCAGGCAGTACACCAGTCCGGCTCGGGGCCGATCTCCGAGCCCTTACCCGGAAAACTAAGGGCAGCAACCGATGGAGGGTGCGGTTGCGGTACGTCGAACTACCAAAGATCCTCCGCCGACGACGCCGTGACGAAACCTGCTGAACACGACGCGAAGCAGACAGAGCCCTGCCAACGAAACCTCGCGGACCGAGCTAGACCTGACGACGCAGCATGATAAAAGCAGCACAACCAATCGACGCAGCCGTGATCCGACGCCGCGAGTTAACCGCAACGCAAGGCGCCGGACTAGCGACATCGACGTTCTCATTGACGGCCACAACGTCACCGCTCTCGTCAACACTGGTGCCGACTATTCCGTTGTCAGTGGGCCATTCGCCGCCAAGCTGAAGAAAGTAAAGACCGCTTGGAGTGGGTCCGAAATCCGGACAGCTGGAGGTCACCTGATAACGACAGTTGGAGTCTGCACGGCGAGAGTCACCATCAATAAGCGGACTTATCCTGCGAGCTTTGTTATCCTACAACACTGCTCCAGGGATGTGATACTTGGAATGGACTTCCTAAGTGACCACGGCGCCGTCATCGACCTGAGGTCTGAGTCGATAACACTAACCTCAGAAAAAGCGCTGCCTACCCAGACGACGCCGGGGAACCATGCATTGAACGTGATAGAAGAGCACGTCACCGTTCCGCCTCTCTCCAGCGTCATCATTTCCGTCGGCACCAAAAAACCCACAGACTTCGAAGGCGTCATCGAGGGCGATCAGCACCTTCTTGTACATCGAAGAAATTGTGGAAGCCAGCGACGCCCTCGCCGAGTTTACCGAACATGCTACGACGAACCACGCTCACCAACTAACTTTCGTCAATCCGAGCCTTCCGACGCATAAACAAGAACAGCTCGAAACCCTGCTCCTGCAATACAAGGACTGCTTTTCGTCGTCGTCAAGAGTTCGACAGACCCCAGTCGCACAACACCACATCATAACAGACGAAAGTGCCAGGCCACTACGTTGGAGCCCGTACAGAGTTTCAACACGGGAACGCGAGGCCATAAAGAACCAAGTCGACGAAATGCTACGCGACGACATCATCCAGCCTTCAAAGAGTCCGTGGGCGTCACCCGTGGTCTTAGTGAAGAAAAAGGACGGAACCCTACGCTTCTGCGTCGATTATCGCCGCCTGAACAAAATAATGAAGAAGGACGTGTACCCTGTCCCACGGATAGACGCAGGCCCGTAGCCAGGGGGGGGCCCTAGGGGCCCGGGCCCCCCCCGAATTCGGATTGAGGGGGGGTGTTTTACGGAGAAAAAATAATAAAAATAGGGGGTTTTCAGGGTTTTCAACAGGTGGGCCCCCCCCCCCCAGAAAAAAAATTTCTGGCTACGGGCCTGGATAGACGACACCCTGGATCGACTCCACAATGCGAGGTACTTTTCATCGATAGACCTCAAGACCGGCTATTGGCAAATTGAAGTCGACGAGAGAGACCGAGAGGAGACCGCGTTTATAACAGCAGACGGTCTCTTCGAGTTCAAAGTCATGCCCTTCGGTCTTTGCTCGGCGCCTGCGACTTTCCACCGGGTTATGGATACAGTACTGGCAGGATTGAAGTGGCAGACTTGCCTGGTGTACCTGGACGACGTCATTGTGTTTGCTTCAAACTTCGACGAACACCTCCGGCGACTTGACGCAGTACTTGAAGCAATCAAGGCCTCCGGACTAACCCTGAAGCCAGAAAAGTGCCGCTTCGCATACAAGGAACTTCTGTTCTTGGGTCACGTCATCAGTAAGTCTGGAGTTCGCCCCGACCCACGGAAAACAGTGGCGATCGCTGCCTTCCCGCCGCCCACCGACAAGAAGGCCATACGCCGATTTCTCGGCTTGTGCGCCTATTATAGACGCTTCGTCAAGGAATTTTCACGCATCGCCGAGCCACTAACTCAGCTCACGAAAAACAACGTGGAATTCCAGTGGGGAGCGGCGCAAGTCAAAGCATTTCAAGAATTGAAACGACGCCTGCAGACTCCTCCCTCGTCCAATATTTGCGCATTTCGACAAGCACGCCGACACGGAAATCCACACCGACGCAAGCAGCGTAGGACTCGGCGCCATTCTTGTCCAGAGAACTGTCGGCTTGGAAAGGGTTATCAGTTATGCTAGCCGGTCGCTATCCAAGGCAGAAGCCAACTATTCCACGACAGAAAAGGAGTGCCTTGCCATCATCTGGGCAACGTCAAAGTTTCGCCCCTACCTCTACGGCAGGCCCTTCAAAGTTGTGAGCGACCACCACGCCTTGTGTTGGCTAGCCAACCTGAAGAACCCTTCAGGTCGTCTCGCAAGATGGAGTCGGAGACTTCAAGAATTCGACGTTACCATCGTTTACAAGTCCGGACGAAAACACTCTGATGCCGACTGCTTGTCTCGCGCCCCCGTCGACCCGCCGCCGCAGGATGACCAGGAGGACGACTTCTTCTTGGGAACCATAAGTACCGACGACTTCGCCGAACGACAGCGAGCCGACCCGGAACTCGGGCCTTGTGGAGTATCTCGAAGGCAAGACAGCCATTGTTTCAAAGGCATTCAAGCGAGGACTCGCGTCGTTCTCCTTGCAAGACGGCGTTCTCATAAAGAAGAATTTCTTGCCAGTTAGAGCCGACTACCTTCTCGTAGTGCCTGCAGCAATGCGACCAGAAGTCCTCCAGGCACTACTTGACGACCCGATGGCCGGACACCTTGGACTTTCCCGCACGCTCGCAAGAGTACAGGAAAAGTACTTCTGGCCGCGCCTTACCACCGACGTCGCCCGCTACGTAAGGACGTGCCGAGACTGTCAGCGACGGAAGACACCGCCCACAAGACCAGCAGGCTTCCTTCAGCCGATCGAGCCTCCTTGGTGACTGTTCCAGCAGATCTGGATGGACCTCCTGGGGCCGTTCCCAACGTCGACTTGCGGAAATAAATGGATCGCCGTGGCCACCGACTACCTCACCCGCTACGCCGAAACAAAGGCCCTGCCTAAAGGCAGTGCCGCCGAGGTAGCCAAGTTCTTCGTTGAGAACATCGTCCTTCGACATGCCGCCCCAGAGGTTCTCATCACCAACAGAGGTACGGCGTTTACTGCTGACCTAACTCAGGCGATCTTGAGATACAGCCAGACAAGCCACCGCCGGACCACCGCCTACCATTCACAGACCAATGGCCTCACCGAGCGTCTCAACAAGACCATCGCCGACATGCTGGCCATGTACGTCGACGTCGAGCACAAGACGTGGGATGCTATCCTTCCATACATGACTTTGGCGTACTACACGGCCGTACAAGATACGACGCAGATGACGCCATACAAGTTCGTCTACGGACGGAGCCCGGCAACGACGCTTGACGCCATGTTACCAAACGTCACCGACGAGGAAAACATCGAAGTCACCGCCTACCTACAGCGCGCCGAAGAAGCCCGACAACTCGCCCGCCTGCGAATCAAGAATCGGCAGACGACCGACAGCCGCCACTACAATCTTCGGCGACGCTTCGTGGAATAACAGCCCGGCGACCGTGTGTGGGTCTGGACACCCATACGCCGACGTGGACTTTGTGAAAAGCTTCTTCGGCGATACTTCGGGCCTTACAAGGTGCTTCGACGTGTAGGCGCTCTAGACTACGAGGTCGTTCCCGACGGCATTACGAACTCTCAGCGGTGCCGCTCACGGCCTGAAGTCGTCCATGTCGTGCGCCTCAAGCCGTTTTACGCGCGTTAGTGGACCTGAGGACTGTACTTTTTGATTTATTGTTGTACTTTCTTGCTTGTGCTTAGTGATTATTGTACTTTCTCGCTTTATGGTTGTTATTTATTGTTGCATGCATTTACCCCCTGCGTGTTCTGTTTGAAGCATCGGGACGATGCTTTTTCAGAGGAGGGCATTGTCACGTGCGTTTCTTATTTCACTTTTACTGCATTCCGTTTACGCCCACAAAGACTGTGAGCAAACCGCGCCTTCAGTGTTCGAGAAGTTTCACGATTGTAGTAGATCATTTTGTTAAGATTGCGCGCAAGACGCGAACATGCAAGATTATTCGAGAGCTTGCGCAACGACCAGAGATAAGGCTAGAATGTTCGACGCATGATGTATAAAAGCCGGCGCGTTCCAACGGTGATCTGTTGATCGACGGCCGACGCTCTGTTCTCCGCTATCAGTGCCAGCGTGTATCGTTGTAATCTTACTTTCCGTTTACCGGCCGCAAGTTCGGCCTAATAAACAGTTTCATCTTGGACACGTCGCCTACTGCCTTCGTCGACGTCATAACCACGTGACCTGCGTAGCTTCCCAGGAGCACATCGGACAGCATGACAGCCACAACATTAGCACCTCCCAAAGACTTCTTTTTTTTTTTTTTTGCAATGACAGAAGCGCTTGCACCGGTGTTAAGCTCCATACGGGGAGCGGCTTGCAGCAAACAGTGACGGTCGCTGTGAAAGGCAGCGAATATAGGATGGTTTCGACTGGCCACATGTCAAACATATTCGCAGGTGCGTTGTTGTCAGCAGTGTTGACTTGGTGTGTCCTACTTGAAGTTTTGCGAGCTGGAGCCACAGAACCATGTTGTTTTAATAACTTGCCCTTCCTCTATGAACCATTCGTTTTCTTCGCGTTGCAATGTAATGAAACCGAGACTGTTAACACCTAGCTAAGGAAGTGATCACACGAGCACCCTTGATGAAATTGATTCCCACAATTCGTTGGACGTGCCGAATTTTTTGTTTATAGGCTGGGAATCGTGTGATGCTTACCTTGGCTGTGGTATGCCAGTGCAGGTCACACGTGACCGTGGGTTATGACATAAGACAGGCGTGTCGTGTTATTAAACTTGCTTGCCACATTGTGAAGGACGAACGATCAGTTGCCAATTGTTTTTGCAGTGGAAAACTTCTCGTCAAGTGCATATGGTGGTGTTGGTTGGGTTCAGAGCATGTTTTGGCTTTAGACAAGGTGGCGTTGGGTGGCAGTAACATTGTGAACAAAGCCTCGATTGATGAAAATTGTGGCTTTCGCACTGCTCTTATGCAAAGTACTGGATTTATGTACTTATCAAGAAAACCAAAATGCACTGATGTAATAGACACTTGTCTGTCGTTTTCTTGATACTTTCAATGATTCAGCTTTTCTTTGAGACAATTTGCTGACCTCGTTAAATCTAAATTAAGAAGCTTTTATTGCATATGCATGCATTTAGTTTGGCCTAAATTCGGAACAACGCAGGTACAATGTTTGAATGTGCAAGTGAAAATGCACCCTTTATTTGCAGAGAATTGAAAAAGGTCGTTGCTCTTAATCCCTTGAAGCCTCAAAAAGTAATACCTTGTGGCTTTAGTTTGTGCAGGCATACCCAGTCTTGCACCTGGGTGCATAGCAGTGATTTAAATGATGCTGTTTTTCATTTTGTGCCATGAATGTGGGGCAGAGCTTGCAGGCACAGACATATGTAGTTTGGAACACGCCAACTTTTATCAAACAGTGTGCGATGCCGGCGTCACCACTGCTTTCTGAAAAGCAAAAAAAAATGGGGGGAATAGGGGGGAGACACCTGTTTAAAAGGCTTGCTGGCTTCATCCACACCACTCAGTAGCCATTCTAGTATACTCTACATTCTTTAAGTCAGCGCTGTTCGCGTGTGCTCATTTGTCTTTATGGAGTTTCTTGCGTTGATTACGTTATTAGAAGGTGAATCAAGGCCAACTATCGCCCACCTTCTAGTTCTGTTTGCCCGGGGCCCGGGGGTGATCATTTCAAGCCCCGCTTAGAGCTCTACCAAGCATGTATAATAGAGCAGATGCCAGAGTGAGCTCGTATTTTCTTTCTCCCCAGTGGCTGGACCACCTGCGAGACCTGCCGACGCTGCTGCGCCATGCGGGCTCAGAGTTCTTCTCCGTGGGCGGCATCATGTACATGTTTCGATTGCGCATTGTGCTCTGCTTCGTGGCCGCCATCATGTACCTCATCTCGCCACTGGACATGATTCCAGAGGCCATCTTTGGCATCCTCGGTCTGCTGGATGACCTGTTTGTGGTGCTGCTTCTTGCCATCTATGTGACGGTCATCTATCGGCGGTTCCTGGCCGCTCGGTGGCAAGAGGACACTACCTGACTACGACCGTGGAGGCGCACTGTGACGCATTCTCTGTGTGCACGTGACTATGTGTGCTCCACTTTCCAAGGAAACCATCCTGGACTTCTTTTATCAACTATGTATGGCACGCTCTAATGTTTGCAGGGATCTCTCCTTTTATAATAGGAAATGATTGTGCATACATTGTAAGTTATGCAATGCTGCAGGAGAGTGCCCGGTATTTGCGCACCGCTCCCGGCTCTTGCGTAAGGCAGTGTTGAGCAGCATACACTGGCAGCCAAGTAATGCCAGTCACTTACGCAAGAAAGGCTTTGTGCGATCCAAATTAGCTTGTACAGGGTATCGCAGATGAAGTAGGACATGCTGTCCTTACAGCGGTGGTAGGCTCCACATTCTGCAAAGGTCCACTTAACTAACATGGCACTTATTGTTTGTTACGAAATAAACTACTGTTTGTTATTCGGGATACATTGAGCATCCTCGTATTGGTGTATAGCTAGAAGGGTTGTAAGGCAGGCTAGTTGATCTAGATTCATAGTGAAATATTGGCAGCGCAATCTAACGGGACACAGAAAGAGGACACAAACAAGCGCAGTTTGTGTCCTCTTTCTGTGTCCCGTTAGTTTGCGCTGCCAATATTTCACTATGGGTGTATAGTTAGTTGTTGTGCTTTACTGTGCCACAGTTTGTAAAATGTTAGCTGGTGTGGAAATCTTGGCACCAAAATTATAGCCTGCTTGCTTACCTGCCTGTGCTCATAACCTTCCCGTGTGAAATGCAAGCACCTGGCAATTCTGACCCTGCGCCACCGCGTGTGCCTCTGGTGACAGCGGGTGCGTCCTCGTCGGGAGAGCGGGAAGCAGTCGCGCC